>CABFVX010006414.1:18725-40119 GCA_902151425.1 Timema shepardi
GCACACTAAATAAAACACGCCTCCATTACCCTTCCTCATTTTTTTCTGAGGTTAATAAAACCTAACCCAATGCACACTAAATAAAGCACACCTCCATTACCATTCCTCATTTTTCTCCAAGGTTAATAAAACCTAACCTAATGCACACTAAATAAAACACGCCTCCATTACCCTTCCTCATTTTTTTCTGAGGTTAATAAAACCTAACCCAATGCACACTAAATAAAGCACGCCTCCATTACCCTTCTTCATTTCCCCCCAAGGTTAATACAATTTAACGGTGGTTCTCCCCTCTTCCCACTGGCTGAGTCAGGATGATGGCCACTAGTGTACACTACACTGCAAGTAATATTTTTTTTAGCACCACATCTTACTACCCATTTGAGCTATACGCTTTTACGTACTAATTACACTGATGGTTTTAAGGATGAGGAAGGTTATATTTAGATGAAGTGTACCCGCATTTGCGTGAAGGGAAAGTGGAAAACCATTTCATAAAAACAACCCCCGCGAACACCCGACTGAGATTTGAACCTTGATCTCCCCATAATTGGCGGGCTAGTCTATTGCGAGAGTAGCGCCTTAGACTATTCAGCCACCGAAGTGGGCTAGTGCTGGTAATTCATAAGTAAAATTGTATTTTTGATAATCAAAGTGGATTCACCTTATTTTCTATGAGTGTTTGAAACCAATCTTACATCAAATTTCCAAGAGGTTATATTCCAAACCTTATGACCGGTCTATATAACATAGTGGGGCCACCAGACTATTACATTCTCTCAGAGCTGCCCTAGAACTTTCTTACCAGCTGGGGTGCCGCCCTGGTGCTTTAAAAGCTAAAAGGTAAAATCTGTTATCGTCGTACAGTATGAATTATTGAATCAATGAAATTCAGATCAAAAGAAAGAATAAAAGCAGATGATTGTAGGAAATTCCGTGGCATCCCGTTTCAAATTTGTTGACCTATTACTTAAATTTTATACTTGTCAACTTTAATAACTATTAATTTTAGGAAAAAAACAAACACCCTCAGTACCTACAGCCGACTGGGATTCTAACGCCAAACTCCCTGTCATGGGCAGTTCAATCTATTGCGAGAGAGACGCCTTAGACCAGGGGTCTCGAACTCATCTGGTCACAAGGGACACATTGAAAATTGGGGTCGCGTTAAAAAATATACCACCTTGTCACCAGATTAGGTAAAGAATCTCAACTTTGTGTATTTCTAAAATAAAATGTTGAGGCAATGGAATAGTGTATAAATTTCGAGTTTGGGGTACATTAACAGTAGCACAGTAGTGGGAAGATTAGCCAGTACCAAAGTACCGTTCCCCAGGGGACCCTGAATGTACCAATGTACCGCTGCTCAGGGTACCCCAAATGTACCAGTCGAATATATTTTCCATGGATGCTCTTTCTGTCCCGATGAGACGAAGGGATGGTGATAGGGAGTATGAAGGTGTGGAACCAATGAACATATTAAACTATTTTAATCCTAACTAACCAATCCCTGATGACCGTTAAGGTAGACCCCTTTTCGGGAGAAAAATCACCCAAGCTACCAGCCTAAAATCAAACCCGGGACCCCTAGATGCATAGCCAGGTGCATTGACCACCACACCAAGGGGCCATGGCCGTTTTAGTAAAAGAGTAAAACTTGCCCTTGATTCAAACCAAGAAATATATGAAGTTTTTACCAGTAACTCTTTAATAAATTTTAAATCTGTAAAATGTTATGGATATGACGGAATCAAATGTACAGTAAACTCTCGATTCTACGACCTTTCACGGTTCCCTGGAAAAGGGTCGTTATTTCGAAGTGGTCGTTATTGGAATTTTAACAGATTTTGTTCCACGCCTGACCTTCATACGAAAAATTGCATTTTTTAGACAATACGTGAAAAAGTAAATAAAATAAAACCTACCTATTTCTTGAAGAAGGTACTCCTTTCACTCATTTAGTCAAAATTATAAGTTCGTATCAAATAAAAAAAATAGCGTAGGTCATCAAAAATCGTTCACAAAATCCAACCAAATACGTAACCAAATCAAAATAACAATGTTAAACAATAGCATGGGTCGTCAAAAATTGTTCACAAAATCAAACCAAAATAGTAACCAAATCGAGAATCGAAATAACAATGGCAAAAGCAAGCCTGGCGCGTGATGTAGCGGCAGTCGCGCGCGGGGAAACATTGTCTTGCTTGTGGGAGGGGGTGGACAGAGTCAAGTGATATTGGCTGGCATTGATGAGGTGGTGTCTTTTTTTTATACCTGACCCACCCCAGTTACTAGTAATACAGTGCTCACAAAGATAATTGCAACGCAGCGACCTAAATAAATGCAACAAACACATTTTACAGCCGATTTCCTTAAACTCTTCAACCTTTTTTCCCACATTTTTCACGGTTCCCCAAAAAAAGGGTCGTTACTTCGAGAGGGACGCTATTCCCGGGGTCGTAGAATCGAGAGTTGACTGTAATAAGGAATAACATTCCTAAGTTCAGTATTTCTAAGATATTTATAAAAATAACAATCGGACCCTATTGTATGTCGGTCTATCAGCGAACCGCCAGTCTTAAATGCTTGCTTTAGACCAGTGGTTCCCAATTACCTACCATTCAAGGACCCCCCAAAGAGGCTCTTTGAGCTCAATGAGCCCCCCGTTTTTTATATAATCATTAGAATCTAATATATTATATGTATAGGAAATAGAACCCCGCCCCCTCCACCCATATTAATAATTCATTTTAGAAAAACTACAAAATTGGGAATTTGGCACAGTAGATCCGATTCAAATGTGTTTTTACATACTTTTATTTTTACACTAATTCTAGTTGTAATAATAATGAATATAATATTAATAGTTAACACAAAAAAAGGTTAGCTAACCCTACATGAACATTTATTAATTATGATAAAGTTCTAATTTATTCATTTGGGCCTAATATTAGTGAGATAAGTGTAATAATAATAATAATATTTAACACCGCGTCTTACTACCCGTTCGGGTTATACGCTTTTAAGTACTAATTACTCTAATGGATTAGGAATTGGGAAGGTTGAATTAGAGGAAGTGAACCCACATTTGCGTGGAGGAAGAGTGGAAAAACATTTAGGAAACCCCCCCTTCAGTTCACCCTACCGATATTCGAACCTCGATCTCCCCGTCCTCAGCGGTTGAGCTCAACGCGACAAGCGCGTTAACCAACTACGCCACCGAGGCGGGTGAGATAAGTGAAAACTCTTCTTTTTTCCAACATTTCTTGAAGATAATTTTGAAGGCTGGACACTTTGACTCGAAAATCCGAATGCATGTGGGCTTGGGATGCGCAGTAAGCACCGCGCAGGTTGGTGAGGAGGAGGGAAAGTGCCTTTGGGATGCTCAGTAAACACTGCGCCGGTGGGTGAGGAGGAAGGGAAGTGCCTTTGGGATGCGCAGTAAGCACCGCGCAGGTTGGTGAGGAGGAGGGAAAGTGCCTTTGGGATGCTCAGTAAACACTGCGCCGGTGGGTGAGGAGGAGGGGAAGTGCCTTTGGGATGCGCAGTAAGCACCGCGCAGGTTGGTGAGGAGGAGGGAAAGTGCCTTTGGGATGCGCAGTAAGCACCGCGCCGGTGGGTGAGGAGTAAGGGAAGTGCATTTGGGATGCGCAGGTTGGTGAGGAGGAGGGTAAGTGCCTTTGGGATGCTCAGTAAACACTGCGCAGGTGGGTGAAGAGGAGGGGAAGTGCCTTTGGGATGCGCAGGTTGGTGAGGAGGAGGGGAAGTGCCTTTGGGATTCCCAGTAAACACTGCGCAGGTGGGTGAGGAGGAGGGGAAGTGCCTTTGGGATGCGCAGTAAACACTGCGCAGGTTGGTGAGGAGGAGGGGAAGTGCCTTTGGGATGTGCAGTAAGCACCACGCAGGTGGTTGAGGAGGAGGGGAAGGGCCTTTGGGATGCGCAGTAAGCACCGCGCAGGTGGTTGATAAGGAGGGGAAACGCCTTTTATTGATTATATTAGGCCTATTGTTGTTTAATTATTCTTTAACTTTTTATTTTGTCAAACTTTGGTGGTTGTTGCGGACCCCCGGAGGTCCTTGGACCACCTTTTGGGAACCATTGCTTTAGACTGTTTGATCACCAAAGCGGGCTTGTGTCTTGTTTTGTGTCTGATTTATATATATATATATATATATATATATATATATATATATATATAGCAACAACATTAAATTTGGACACTGGAATTGATATCTGAACGTTTGGTTCTGGTTTAGATTCTCATGTTGAGGATTCATTTCTCGGTCTTTGAAAATGGTTGTCACCCAAGGCTGTACCCAGGCAATAATTTCAAGGGGGGGGAGGGGTTGTGGGAACATCCCCCAATTGCTAGAGGCTATAAAAATTATCAATGATAAACAGATATTATAGAAGCTATCTGAAGTGATTTCTTAATGTCAACATAACTCCCTAACCGCCGAAGGCTAGAAAAATTATAAACATCAAACACCTCTAGAAGCTATTTAAAGTGGTTTTTTTTACGGTATCACAACCCCCTAATTTTTACTTTTGTCTTAATTTTGATACTGTTTGAACCATAAATAAAACTTACATATTTGGTTCATTAAATTTAGGTTTGGGAATGGGGGGGAGGAGGGGGTTGAACCCCCAAGCCACCTCCCTGACTACAGCCTCGTTGTCACCCACTACCGTTGATAATTTCTACCGATGAAAACTTTTTTTTTTTAGTGACGAGAACTTGCGGATTTTAAATCGTTGTTCTTGTGTTGCAGTTGTTGTTTTTTATGTTTAGGTCGAGCTTCTATATCCGGAAACCGGGAGAGAAGAAATTGATCCAGAGAAACTTTGGACTACTGTTCTAAAAGTTATACGGGCTGCGGTGGAAAGTAAGTCAGAAACAGCCAGGTGATCTAATGTTCCATACACACAGGCGATGTGTTGATTCTTCATTCAATATATAATAATAATAATAATATTTAGCACCGCGTCTTACTACCCGTTCGAATATTTCAATAAAGAAACTTGAACTGAAATAATGATTGAAACTATCACCACATAACCACCAAGGTGAATTTGTACTGAAATAGAGCAATCACGAAATAACTAGAAAATTAGCTCGTATAAATCTACCAGCTGCAGGGGATCAACGGTCTAAGGCGTCACTCTTGCGTTAGACTGGCCTACTAATGATGGGGGAGATTGGGGTTTGAATCCTGGTTGAGTCTACAGAGGGTGGTTTCTCGTCAATGGTTTCCCACTCTCCTTCCACGCAAATGACTGTAGATTACCTCTAAAATGATTTCCTCCTCATATCTATTCCTTTAGAGTAATTATCATACATGCCTCTAAGCTGAACAGGTAGTAAGACGTGGTGATAAAAAAAACTTGTAGTGAATTAAATATGGCGTATATCATTAACTAACCAGTGTAATGGAGTCGTTTATTCCCGTGTCACACGACACTAGCTCGTACTTGAAATACAGCACTAGCTAGCACGTGATCATGTAACCTTGTGTGAATCAGAAAAAGTATACTGGTTCTGCCACTTGGTACTGGCTACCATACTAGTTGTGAGGATAGAACAGGCGCTATTTTCGTACTAGTTCCGACACTAGTCTGTGTAACTCGACCAATCAATGCGCGCTGAGACTAGAAATGGTTCCAACATGATCATAGATATGAATTGTTGTTGGCAGAAAATTACTCTAAACGTGCCTTTTTTATATAACACCAAATCGCCACAATATGACAATATATTTCATATATATTTAATTAAAAACATGTAATCTATAAACGACACACTGTGTTCCAAACTCAATTTTATTCTAAATAAACTCGATGGCATGCCAACCTTGGGTGTTTTTTTTAGAATATAAAGTGTGCGTAGGTCTAAAAAAGCACATTTGTGTATCAAGAATACTATACTTGGACATCCACGGGCTTAGGGGCCTCAGATCACATCTTAAATAAATGAATACAAATTTAGGGAGATACTAAAAGTTAATCTCACCCCAAATGTAAATGACTAAACCTACTATTGTATCATTTTTAGCATCCCGCGACCATTATTTCGTCTTTCCCAACCAGTCCCGTGTTCATATTCTTTTTCCTACGCTCGCTCTCATAATTTTCAATATTATTAATAATAATTAATGCAGCTGCTGCACCCAAAATTAATATCTGACGTTCCATAAATATTTGCACTAGAACCTAGTACCAAACAAGCAGCGTGTGAATACTCTAGTCCCGTTTCCATTGTACTAGCTACAGTAGCCCCATGGCTTCTTTGGTGCTGACTGACAGCTTTGAAAAATTACCAGACCAAATTATGTATCCCTACGCCGAACCATATTGATCTGTAAAAACATGTATTTAGCAGCTGTCACTTCTGACGGTCAAAATTTTGGTATATACCTAAATGTTGACTGTCAGAAGTCAGCTGTGAACTGTCAATCAGCACCAAAGAAGCCATGGGGCTACTGTAGTGTACAGATATCTAGGCGCTAGCTAGCACACTTGAGTTCTAGTACAAGCAAGTGTCGTGTGATAGTAGCCTTAGTAGACAAATTAGTACTGAAATAATTATGACATGTATTACGAAATAACCAGCAAGGTAGACCAATAAACGAATGTTGAAATAATGAGACAAGAAGCAATCATTGGAGTAGCTACTCTGAAATATATATATATATATATATATATATATATATAAAGTATAAAAACAACGACCTTGTAATACGCGTTATATTATACAACGCTCTTTACAAGGTCGTTGTTTTCATACTTGTTTTTTGAATAGTTAGTGCAACCTACAAGAATAAAATTCCTTTCAAAATACGGGTTGTTCATGTATCCATTAAAAGTTTATGTATATTTTGAGACAATCCGTCGTATTTGATAAATTGTTAATATAATTATCGCGGAGTTCCTTGGTGTCTAAATTTACAAAGATCGTGACTGACTGGATTAAAGCATCAAACTTGATAAACCGACTCTATACAACTGTCATAAAGTTTTTATGCGTAGGTGCCCGATTGTTCGGTCCTCCATCTTGAAATACGTCACCATATTGCATTTCCTAACACTACTTTACTCTAACGCCTTTTTATAGCTTTCTAACTGACGGATTTTTGACAGTTTTGTAATGCAAATGAAATTATCAGTAATTTCATGGTATAAACCTCGATCTGTATAATATAATATACATAAATTAATGATAATTTAAAATTTCATATCTTTGACTTAGACATAACCCATTTTAACAGAAATATGATGCAAGATAGCGAGAATGATAATTTAAAATTTCATATCTTTGACTTAGACATAACCCATTTTTAACAGAAATACGGTGCAAGATAGCGAAAATGTGTTCCTACACATTTAGAAATAAAAGTTCATTAGCTTTAATTTGATACCATAATTATAAACATCTGATGATAAACAAAGAAGTTACAGCCATACATATCATTACTACCATGCACTGATCCCGGAGTAGTGGCCGGCACCTGAGCCTCTTTTGTGTTGGAGTCACTTGGTTTATTTTTTGTTGAAACAAATCTTCTAGTAGTTTTGTAAAAAGTACTAAAAACCCGATAGAAAAAATTCAGAAATATCTATAGGGCTTATTTTATTACCACGTTAATAAATCAGGGTGCAATTCAGAACTGGGCGGAAATATAATTACTAGGCCTATAGGTTTCAAGCCTATTTTTCATTGAGCTTTGCCCTAGTAAAACTTGGCCAGATTATATGGAGACAAGAAGTTTGTTGCTCTGTTCGGTGGACTGCACATTGACATTTCTTTATGGAGGATGCTGGGTAATTTGACAGAAGACTATGGCTGGACTGCCCTACTTGTGGAATCTGGCCGGACTGTGGAATCTGTAATTGTGGCGCCAGATACAATAGATTAATTACTAAAAGTATCACATTTGAAGAAAACTCGTGATTTATACGAAATCACCTCTGAAGTTTTAGCATAATTACAGAACGAAGCAGTCTCGACAGACTGCGGTCCTGAATTTGACTTTTAAAAATGTATCTGATGGAAAGAGGAGATGACAAAATAGAGTGAAACGTTTAGAAACTGAGATATGAGTCTAAGACTGATCCAGCTTATATGGGCCTTTGTTCGTTCAAACAGACAACGCAACTTACCTCTTTATATACAAGTCTCACGCCATGGTTCTTTGCATTAGACCACCCAAACCACGCCCGCTGGCTTTCATTGCATATCAGAGATATCCCAACGGGAGTGAAGATAGACTTTATTAAAAACTGGGAATTACCCGAGACAACAAGAAAGATTCATGCTATTCTAATAGATCAGACTCACGTGCACAATAACACAATAGTGAAGGTGGCTGGTGGTGCTGTGGGCCTTAGCGAGAACCCATTGGCTCTTAAACAGTGGATGGTTTCAGGTACTGAAGTTTCCAGAATTATAGAACAACTCAGATACAATTATATTTGTCACAACCGTTATACACGCCATTTTGAAGAGGGCATTTCTACACACGAAACATATAAAGAACATGCTTCAAAGCTAATGCAAACTATTTCTTTGTATGGAAGTCCAGTCATATACAACATGACCTAGTCCATCTTTTGAACAAAAACTATGTGGATCCTGCTATTGCAGTAGCTGCGAGTAAAATAGAGGTTCTAGGAAAGAAACAGTATAACAGCGTTGTGTCTCCAGTTATCATGCTTGAAAGTAAATCAGTATTTGATCCTATTAAGAATAATAGCTTGCCTTTGTTCAAGACACCTCCAACAAAAAAAAAAGATTTAAATTGCAACAAATATTTAGTGATTTAAAATGTGATGCTATTCTCTTTAGCCAGCTTTAAGTAGCTTGTCAGTCACGTCTCCCTTGAAAATCATTCTTGGCCTCCATCCCTCACTGAACACAACAAAATCAGGCTTCCAACTAACAAGTCACAGCTTATATATATATAGTACGCAGAATGTGAGACCCCAGCATTCGATACAAAAATATTTGATGATGCAACTTAGATTCATGTACTACCAATAGCAGAATCCTCCACTTCCAAAAAGTAGAGCTATGTTGCGTTTTTACCTTGGCTTCACAAACAGCTACATAGTTGTAAAAGGATAGATGTAGTCTGGGGCATATATATAAATAAGACAGCTTTAAGACATTCACACGGGAAAAAAGAGGCGAAGGCGTATGGAGAAAGGTATTAGGGGGCACCAAGCTTCCAAAGGATTTTAATATGTTCCTTAGAAATTTTGAAAACAAAGAGGACCTTTTCAAATTGCTCAGCAAATCAGTGAAACAATCTGAAATTGCAATAGGAAAACAGGCCAGTTGATAGGTAGGTCCGACTGGCTTCGTGTTTCAGCACTGGCTTGATTTGTCGGGCAAATTACGACTAGACTGGCTAGGCAGGTCGACTTACCCGAGGAGTAGGTTTTGAGCCAGTTGGTCGAGTCAGTGGCTTCCTCCACCACTATATATCTTGACTGGCGCCTCAACCTGTGACGTGTGTACGGTCTCCGCTTTGACTGTACCATAACAAGCCAGTTGTAATCAGTGCGTTATAGCGGGTTAAAGTAGCAGTTTGCATTTTATTTATCCTGAGTTTTTTAAACTGTTTATGATGGCACGTACAAGGTGGACTGAGGAAATGACTCTGACACTCATTGAACTCTACAAAGATAGAGAAGTTTTGTGGAACCAGTTCCACCGTTTGTATAAAAACAAAAATGCACGTGACCTCACTTACGCAACTAAAAATTGAAGGTTTTGATGTAGCCGATATAAAAACAAAAATAAAAACATTGCGGGCTACATATAATGGGGGTCTAGTGAAATTAGAGAGAACTGAAAGATCAGGGTGGGGCTCAGATGATGTTTATGTGCCTGTTTTGAAATGGTTCAACGTGATGAAGGAGATCATGGACGAGTTCACTTTGAAAAGAAACACATTTAGCAATCTGGTAAGTTCATTTATTTATTTATAAAATAATTTTTCCTTAAACAAATAATTGTTGTCATAAAAATCGACATACATTTTTTTTAAAGATACCCTACTTAAGAATTTTAGAAATGACAAAAATTTCACTAATGTGCCATTTTATTTTGCCACTACAGGACGCTGCCCCCATCCACGAGGCAGATACTATATCACCGAATGAACACCTTCTACATCGCCATCACCCGTGGATGGGCCCCCGCCATCGCGGCATCAGGCAGCGACGTATCAACGGCCGTGTTCCCGCCTGGATTCGTTCCTCCACCACCACAGCTGGTTCCGGGGTTTCGTTACCAGAGAGGCAAGGAGGACCTACCGGTGAATACGCGAGATGAGGACGTGGGCGAAGGAAGTAGCGGAGGGAGGCCACAACAACACACGAAGATTTCTAATGAACAAGTGTCCTTATCATTCTATATAATATGTACCACATGTATCTCTTTGTCTAGACAAATAAAGGTTGACCGGGTATCTCCTTCTCGCTCCAGCTGCCTCTCGGCCTTCCATCAACCCCGCAGCGCGAGAGTATAAAAGCGTGGGTTGGTGGCAGACTGAGATCAGTCGGTAGCGGGGAGGAGTACCGATATTACCTAGGCTCTGGATATAATTTTTAACACCAGGACTCTACTTTTTAAATATAAAGTGTTTTGTTCGACTCGACTTTCTACTTGTCTTAGATATCTGCTTAGGCTTACACTGACGGGGTAGGGATTAGGAAGGAAGAATTTAGATGAAATGTACTCGCATAAATTTGGAGGCAGAGAATGGTAAAACCATTTTAAAGAAAACCACTGTCATTACACCTATCCGTAAAACTTTTCGTTTTAAAAGAGGAACAATGAACATATATGGTTAATATAGATTAATTATATCACCATTATGGTTGTGTTAATTTTATTTCTACTCACTTTTGAAGAAGAAAACTACAGAGGTTTGAAAATAAATATCATGACAAAATCCTATATAAATTTTCATTTATTCTATTATAGTTCGGTATAAAACTTATAAAGGTCACTAAACAGTAAACTACCATCACATATTTAAAATAAAAATAAATATATATTATTTATACTGTGATACAGATAGCAATTTTGAACAAAATCAGTAAAGTCATTTTTTACAAATACCGAGTTCTTCAAAATCAACATCAGTAAACTAACCTTAATTAGAGAGTTGGAAAAAACCCTCTTAGGTATATAAATCATATTTCAATCGCAGGTTATTACATTGTTTTCTTTATTTGCGACTGCTTTTTGTAAATCAAAATTTTTATCTACTCCCGGCATTGTTGGTTGAGATTTTTTTTATTTTCTTAGTGTTAGTTTTTGAGCAGTTTTAGATAAAATGAGGAAATAGAAATATACAAATAATAGCATTAAAAAAGGTTTGGTAACTGATTACAAATGATTACTATAAAGTATAAGAGAATATTGAGCTGGATTAGTTTGCTTGTTTTAACTCGGTAAAACCATATTATTTAGAAAAAATAACATGGTTACAATAAATTGAATTTAATTTTGTCTTAATGAGTTTAAATGTTAGGCAAATAACAAAAGTGAAAAAATCTCAGTAATATACAATAAAATAGAACATAATATGTAGGAGAAACAGCCCACGCTGATAAAATAAACATATTACAAAATGTAATTAAAAGCTCATAAGTTTAAATAGTCTTAGTTGAGAACTTTACATTAGAAAAATATATTTTTAATATCAAACCGCAAATAACTAATAAAATTAACAGAAACGTATTATAACATATTATTAGACAAATACTAAATTATTAAGAAGTGGAGATGATATTGTATTCATGGGCTAATTTAATCCCAGGAGGAAGGGTCAGGGCGTTTCAAAATTATAAGTTTATGACATAATGTTAAGACTTACTAGAAACCCTAAGAAACAAGAACATTGTTAATTTATACATTAATGGTGGAACTTTGTTTGTGTAAGAGGGATAGAGGGGAAGGGCGGAGACAAGAAACAAAAAAAAAATTAGGGTCTTTCTCTCCTCCTTTAATGTTAATGTTATAAAATTATATACTTATACTTTTTGTGTTGATCCTCATTTGAAGAATATTCCTTTGACTTTTTGAAATTTGGTTACTCCTGAAAACATGGATTACAATGTTTGTTTTACAGATATATTTTTTTAAATTTGTTAATTTTATTAATACAAAATGTTTAAATTGAGGTGGAAGTTTTTGATTTATTTATTATTGTTGTGTCCTTAGACATACACATATTTAGTATTGTACACGAACCACATAACTCGCACACGTATTAACACCAAAAGCACAAAGATAAAATCTTAGAACGGAACATGTTATGCATCACTTCCTGCTATGACTACTCTAGTCAGTTCAGTCCAGATTGACCATCTTAACCTATACACATCCCTGCTATAGAGTATATTACATTCCTCCCCTCCTAGATATCTACACATAATCTCTCAAGTACACAGGAGTACGCTATTGTCTCCGTGGCCTCAGAAGAGGCCATTATTCTGGTGTTGCTGGTTGTTGTTCTGTGTTGTCCATCAGTGCTTTTAGTTGATGTTCCTGTGTTTGGGAATTTTCTTCTGGTTGCTGCTCGTGGTCTCCTCTTGCCAGAGGTGATAGTAGTGGTTGTTGAAGTGATCTTGTTCCTTGATGTGTCACAAGGTCTTTAACTGGGTATCTTGCTGGTTTAACTTGTAAAGATGGTCTCTCCGAGGCATCCTCTGGTTGAGGTGTACTTTCGTAGCGTTTCCGAAGTTGGTCTATGTGTCTTGTTTGTCCAAGTCCTTCCTTAAAACTGACACGGTACATATTCCTCCCTAGCACGTTAGTGACCACTGCTGGCATCCATTTAGCCCTCTATACTCTATACTGTCTTGCCCAAACTGCTGCCCCCTCTGTGAAGATTTGCATATGCTCCGTATCTTGAGGAAGTGCCGCAAAGCCTGTTGTTTGTTTATCTGGACGTAGCACATCCAAGCGTGTTCGGAGTTGGCGATGCATCAGAAGCTGGGCTGGACTTTGGCATGTAGTTCCAGTGAAGGTTGTCCGAAGCATGAGGAGGATTTTTGCAAGCTTAGTATGCCAGTCGCCTGTCATTCTTACCAACTGTTTCTTAACTGTTTGAACCATATGTTTTGCTTTCCCATTGCTTGCCGGATGATATGGTGCTGTTGTTAAATGCTTAATTCCATTGAGCCTAAGAAACTGTTCGAACTCCTCGGACACAAAATTACGGCCATTGTCACTTACTAGGACTGTTGGAAGCCCATGTGTTGCATTTATGCTCCAAGTAAACAAAATGGGCAAGTCAATCATAATACACATACCCAATCTCATTGACCAGGCCAGGCACCTCGACTTCATAACACGTCCAACAACAACTACGCCCCGCGAACAACATTCAGCGCCGAGCCAAGTACCGCATCTCGCCGCTAGAGACCACCACCCTGCTCAATTCCACCAAACATCAACAAAAAGAACATGCTAGAAAGGGGTGGTAACTGCTACTCCTTGCCAGAAGATAGTCGACGTTTCTAGTGCCGCGCGCATTCCCCCTTCCTGTGTGTTTTTCTCAGTGATCCCTACCTTTTCCCTTCTCGATTGTTCGACGAGTGTGCTCCATATAAAGAAACATATGCCAAGTGAGAAACTACTCTTGGATTAGGCGTGGACAATGTAGGACGAAACAGGAGGCTTCCCAGACCTATTATTATAATGTAAGATGACATTCTTATTCGGCGTAAAATCTAAACTTTATAAACTATTCAAAATTCCATTTCGGTCATTACCTTTTTTTTAAATGAAATTATTGAGTCCTAGTATAAATCTTTGTTCTTTTGCAGAACAGACAATTTAACTTTATTTATTTTACTCGCAAGTTATGTCATTATATGAGTTTAGTAAACATAAATGTGGGAATGTTGCTTATAACGTTAAGTCAGCACTTTTCATATGTGATTAAAGTTTGACTGTTATAGTTATTAATTTAACCTTTATTTATGTGGCTTGGGAGTTGTGTCGCTATATTAGTTTAGTGTATATTGATGTGGGAATGTTATTTATAACGTTAGGTCTGCGCTTTTCATATGTGATTAAAGTTCAAATGTTATAAAAATCAATTTAGCTTTATTTAGGTCGCTTGAGAATGATGTTGCAAATTTGAATTTAGTGATTATTTATTTGGGGAAGTTCTTTTAGAACATGATGCCAAATTTCAAATGTAAGGAAAGTTATGTTTTACGCTTGTCAGGAATAAATATACTATTAATTTCATTTATCGTACTTGTAAGTGTGTTTCTGGACTAGCTAAGTAATGATTTACTGAGGAAGATTAGATAACTAGAGTATTCATGTACATTCACAATTTAGTAACTTTTTGCGTATCATTGTTAGTTAGGTATAAACAAGGAACTTGAAAACATTTAACGAGTATGTTGTATTTTCACAACGAGTTTAGAAATGTGTTATGTTGCAGAAATTTTCTCTTAGTTCCATTATTATGCTCGTTGATGTTGTAGACTTCATCTGTCTGACCTCAGGCCATTTAGAATGCGCAGCCACAAGTATTAAAAAAAATTGCCCTTGTATTGGCCCTGCCATGTCAATGTGTAGACGAATCCATAGGCTTGTTGGTGCTATCCACGACTGTACTGGGGTCTGTGGTGAATTGTTCCGGATTTCTTGACAGGTTCGGCAAGTTCCCACTACTTCCTCTATGGTTGTGTCCATCTTAGGCCACCATGTGTAGGTGCGAGCTACTGCTTTTGATTCCACCACACCTGGATGTGTAGCATGAAGCATGAGGAGAAACCTTTTGTGGAGTTTATTTGGCAATATCACTCTACTACCCCACAGTAAGCAATCTCGCGACAAAGATATTTACGAGTGTCGTGCGCTGTAGGGCTTGAAATACTCCCCCGCATCTTCTTCGGGCCAACCCTGTAAAACTCAACTCTTTAACCTTACACAGCACAGGATCCTTTATTGTTTCCCTGGCAATTGCAATCACTGAGATAGGCGGGTCTTCCATGTCTAGCATAAAAATGCCCCTGGGTTCTATATTCACAGTTTATGAAGTGTTAAATGGAAGTCTGCTAAGCTCCTCTGAATTTCCTTGGTGTTTCGCTGGTCTATAAATAATGTTATAAGCATAACCTCCTAGCATCAAGCTCCACCATAACATCCGATGTGTCATAACACTTGGTATCTGGCGGGTAGGATGAAATAATTCTAGAAGTGACTTGTGATTTGTGGCTATTGTGAAAGATAGGCCCAAGAGAAATTGCTGGAACTTGTTGACACCAAAAATAACCGCCAAAACTTCCATATTTATTTGAGCATAGTCGCGCTCAGCTTGTGACAGTGTTCTTGATCCAAACGCTACCGGAGCTTCAATTCCATTGTCCATAATACGGGAGCGGACTGCTCAAACCTCGTAAGTAGATGCACCACAAGATAGTTTCAAAGATCTACTTCTTTCATAATGCATCAGAACTATGTCTGATATTAAAATGGCTTTTGCCTGATTGAATGCACTCTCGTAGTTTTGAGTCCACTGCCATGGTACTTATTTATCTGGAAGGCGGCGTAGGGGTTTCAAAACAGTAGCTTTGTTCATCAGGAATCTATCGTAAACATTGAAAAGTCCTAAGAAAGCCTGAAGTTCTGTTTTATTCTTAAGTGCTGGAGCTTTGTTTATGGCTTCAACCTTTCCTTGTAGGGGTGGATGCCTTGGGAATCTACCTGAAAACCTAAATACCACTGCTGGAACTCCAAACCTGCAATTGTCCTTCTTTAACCGCAACCATGGAACACTCAATCTTTGTGGTACTTCCTGTACTCTGGAATTATGTTGTTCTCTATCGCTGCCCGACATAATTATGTCATCCAGGAGTACCGCTGTACCTGGCATACCTGCTAATATACCTTCAATAAGCCTCTGAAAAATTTCCGGTGCTGCACTAATTCCAAAAGACATTCTTGTAGCCTGCATCAAGCCCTTTGACGTATTAACCGTCAATATTTTAGAAGGTTCTTCATCCACTTTAACTTGGTAATAAGCATGTGCAAGTTCAAACTTAGAAAATATGTCTCCACCTGTTAGGCATGCAAAAGCTTCAGTTGCAGTTGGTAAAGGATATCTGTCAGGGCATAGCGCTTTATTAATTGTGCTCCGTTAGTCCCCACACAACAGCAGAGATCCATCCCGCTTTGGCACAATCACAAAGGGTGTAGCCCACTTTGAAAATGATACTGGTTTGTATATCCCTTCCTCAACTAAACTTGTAATCTCTCGATTTACATCGTCTGCCAGTGCCAGTGGTATTGGACGGCTCCGTAGATACTGAGGTTGCGCTGAAGGGTCCATTCTTAATTAAACTGGTGGTCCAACATTTTCTTCTAGTTTGTGATCTTCAAAAGCTGAGAATATCTGTACTATCTCCATGAACTTGCTATCAGTGATATGGTGAATTCATTGCACTTTAATTCCCAACTCGTTGAACCAATTTCTCCTTAGGAGGCTTGGCCCATTTCTTTCCACTACTGTTACGGGCAGAGTAGCAGACCGACCATTGTATGTAGCCTCCACATTACACCAACCAAGGATACAAGAGGCGGTTTTGTTCCCCAGGTGCAAAGCTGAATATCGGAACTTATAATTTTTTGGTTAGAGGCCCATATTTTTTCATAGGTTACTGAGTTGATAACTGTCAGGGCTGCTCCTGAATCGATCTCCATGTGATGTTTAGTTCCATTTAACATCACATTTATGTGGAAGGGTGGGTTGTCTCTAGTTTCAGATCCCATAGAAAACAGCTGATATGCCAAATCTGGCAGGTTCCATGGGTGCTAAATGGTTTGTTTGTGGGTGTTGCACTTTTCGTTTGACGTAAATTTGTCTCTTTTGACCTACATGCCCTTTCTATGTGACCCAAATTCTTATAAAAACGACGGATCGCATTCACCCATTGACATTCAGAGGCTAGGTGCTCTTTGTCACAACGATAGCACCGTTGGTCCTTTTGTTGACTTGGTGAAAATCTTTGTTGATTATTGGCACTTCTTTGTTGAGATTGGTGGTTTCTATATAGTCTGTGTACTTCCATTGGGCCTGCTTCTTGGCCTTGCTACCTCACCGGTGTTGCGGAAGTTGGCCGCATCACACGTTGATGTTGTGCCGCTGCTTCGCTACTTACCACTATGGAAATTGCCTGATCTAACTTAATTTCATTTTTAGAAAGCATTTTGCGCTGCACTGTCTCATCCGCGATCCCCTGCAATAAACGATCCCGCAGCATCCGATTTGTAAATGTTCCAAAGTTACAATAATTGGCCATCTCTCTCAAAACGGCAACATATTCCACAATTGACTCGTCGGGTTGATGACATTGAAAGTTTGTACAGTTTCATTGAGTTTTGGCGCAAAATGGCCGTTCAAAACACTAACTAAATCACCAAATGATTTAAAATCGGGATCCTCTGTCGCAACTAACGCAGTTAAACGATCAAATGTTTTATCCCCGATCACATAAAACAATATAGACCGTTTCTTCTTATCGTCGATCATATCATTAGCAATGAAAAAGTGTTCCAACCTCTTTGCGTAGTTCGTCGACGTGTGTGGTTGGATAGTATAGAATTCCGCGAAACTTGATAAAAACGCTGCCATTATGAACCCTTCGGTAGCTTGACCTATATCATGGGTTACGTATCAATCACCTCGTCACCAAACTGCTGTGTCCTTACACATACACATATTTAGTCTTGTACACGAACCACATAACTCACGCACGTAATAACACCCAAAAGGACTAAGATAAAGTTTTAAAACGGAACATGTTGTCCATCACTTCCTGCTTTGACTACTCTAGTCAGCTCAGTCCAGATTGACCAACTTAACCTATTTACATCCCTGCTATAGAGTATATTACAATTATAAATGTTTTAAATCTACAGTTATGTAATTGATTTGAATAAAACAATTTATTTTTATTAAAACCACAATTATTTTGCAGACGAAGTTTTTTTTATCGTCAATGTTACTGTATTTGTTTAAATCATTCTTAAAAAAAAACAAAAAAAAAACACTCCACGGTGTAAGTCTGCAAGCGAGCTATACCGACCAAGCTGCCATCCTGTTAGCGATGATCGTGCCAATATTTGTTGTTATACGGTGTCATATGGTTCGCACAGTGAGCCCTACACCTGTTTATCTCAGTTTTCTAAATCAGAGCGGCTACTTCTTTATTTAATTAGCTCCTCATTCATCCTTAAGAGGCTGAGTTTGACCCTGTTTCGGACCCACTGCTTCTCAGATATAAAATACAATTAAATAAAAAAGACTTATTGAATTTATTTTTGTTTTTAGTAAAATATAAGCTTTGCTTCATTATCATTATGTAGGGTAAATAAATTAGATAAACTAAATTATTGATAATTCTTTCTTGACTTTTTTTGGCAATCTTTTGAAAGTGAGCAGTGTGTGTATATAAAACATACCAAACGATGGCTTATTAATTTTGTTACAGACGCCGGGGTGAGCTTAAATCAGGTCACGTGTCTTGGGATATCCACCCAGAGGTCCACCTTCACAACTTGGCACAAGGACACTGGGAAAACTTTTCACAACTTTATCACATGGAAAGACATAAGAGCTGATGGCTTGGTGCGATATTGGAACAATTCTTATAAAATGATGGTTAGTATGCATCAATGGTATTAAACCTAGGAGTGTGACCCCACTTGGGGTCATGGTGTGCACAAGGTGAGGTCACAATAATAATTGTATATGCTATTAACTTATACCTACTCTTTCAAGTGATTATAATGATTGTAGGACCCTACATAACTGAACTAGAAATGGGAGGTGTTAAAATGTTAAGAACTGTTTAGTTTACTGCTCACCCCATTTAGATATTACACTATAGCAGTTGCCTGGTAACTTAAAAGTCGAACTCCCACTACGCCGCGACGTTGTTCCGTGTGTCTCTACACAACACAGCACATTTAATACTCTCCACTTACAGTTAAGTCCCAGCTATCCGAGGTTAGAGAGACCTACGTGGCCTCAGATAGACAATTATTCTAATAATACGGAACACTAAAGAATACTTTATACTAAAATAAACAACACTAAAGTTTAAATAACTAAACTCTCTCAACCTTTTTTTAAAATAAATGGTACTGAACTGAACTGAACAGAACAGTCTTTCGAGCTCCTTCTAATAAAAATGTTAGTATTTACTTAAACTTCATAATATATGTGAAAATAAATTATAAACTATGTTGCAGAAACACAATGGAAAAAAGAGTTTCATATGCCGCCACTTTTACAGAAAGATATTGAAAGAAAGTAGCATCTATGTTCAACAAAGAGCATAACAATAAGTTCCTGATTTACCAAACCTCAATTTAAATAATATATCTGCCAATAGCTCAGAAACTAGTGATATTAAATATATATATTTCAAATTCTCAAAATTTCCAAAATATTTTATGATTGAAGCGAAAGGTGGAAGTAGAGAGGTTGTAATGAGACGATAGCAGAGAGAGTTGTTCTATAGTTGTGTAAGAGACCTGCTGTTGAGAAGGGAAGTTCCTTTGAAGTGTAACTATGTGTTGTTCAGGGCGTACTTTGTACCCATTGTCACACATGCAGCAGAAACATGGACATTGAATGTAAGAAAGACAAGGAAAGTGGAGGCCATGGGAATAAAATTTGTGAGGAGCAACAGAAGTACATGAAATAATAGAGGAAGTAACAATGAGATGGTATGGGCGTTTAATGAGGATGTTGGAATACATGAGTTAGTAGAGGAAACAAGGCTGAGATGGTATGGACATGTCATGAGGATGTTGGAATACATGAGATAGTAGAGGAAACAAGGCTGAGATGGTATGGGCATTTAATGAGGATGTTGGAATACATGAGATAGTAGAGGAAGTAACAATGAGATGGTATGGGCATTTAATGAGGATGTTGGAATACATGAGATAGTAGAGGAAGCAAGACTGAAATGGTATGGGCATTTAATGAGGATGTTGGAGTACATGAGATAGTAGAGGAAGCAAGACTGAAATGGTATGGACATGTAATGAGGATGTTGGAATACATGAGATAATAGAGGAAGCAAGACTGAGATGGTATGGGCATTTAATGAGGATGTTGGAGTACATGAGATAGTAGAGGAAGCAAGACTGAAATGGTATGGGCATTTAATGAGGATGTTGGAGTACATGAGATAGTAGAGGAAGCAAGACTGAAATGGTATGGGCATTTAATGAGGATGTTGGAGTACATGAGATAGTAGAGGAAGCAAGACTGAAATGGTATTGGTGTTTAATTAGGATGTAAAAGGGGATAATGACAAATAAAATGTTGGAAATCAATTGTGTAAGAAAAAGACTACAAGGGAGGCTAAGATAGAGTTGGGAAGAACAGATTACAGAAAGTGTGCAAGTGAGAGGATAAGAATAGATCAATTAAAGGAGGAAGAATGTTGGAAGGATGGAGGAAGATGGAGGCATTTTACTAAACTGGCCCGGCCACAGGCTGGAAACAGATGATGATGATGATATTTCAAATTTATTTTTTATTTTTAATAGTATTACAGCTAGGGGTGGACTGGTAGGGTATTTATGAATACCACTTAAGCTATGTTTCATTTGTTTCAGTGTCATCTGAAATGATGAAGATGAAGTAAAGTCTTTTTTATTTTAATAAGTAAATTTAATCTTAAATCTCTTTCAGGCAAATCATTGAGAATTTTTTGACTATTCCCTCCACTTCAAACATTAGCTTCTACCTTTTACTGAAATGAGAAAAACTTCTTCTAAATTACTATACAATAGCTGGAAATATATTTTTGATATGTTTAAATCTTTTAAATTGATACCCCACCAGCTACTTGTGTAGATTACACATCTATATTCACATAAACAAATGTTTCACTTAAGAAATTATTCAATAACAACACCAAGAAGCAATTAATGGGATGGTTTTACATTTAAGGTCATTGTATATCCTCACAAATGAATCACTGAAATATTTTAATACAATTTAATAAAAATAATCATTTAGAATTGTTAAATTTGTTTGGGCTGAAGCCGTTGCCACAGCCCCATAATGCGGCCCACCGGGATATATCTTGGTGTCCTGGAGTCCCAGTCTACCTCTGACTACATCATTACAATGATAAGTTAATTATTATCTCAAAGAGTTATAGAGATAACATAAAAATCATAGATCAGCTTATGTATATGACCTACCCACTATGTATGTCATTTTCTCGAGAAAATTAAATACGCTGTAATGATATTGATTTGGATTAATCTAAATTATGTAAAAAGTCATGGATGAAGGTAATTTTTCTTTAAAGTAATATAGGTAG
>CABFVX010006415.1:0-40113 GCA_902151425.1 Timema shepardi
ATCGCTACACCACTCGCTTGTTGAGAGGTTGGGATAGAGCACCAGTGGAGGGAGGACTAACCGTGACAAGAACAGATCGCTACACCCCTCGCTTGTTAAGAGTTTGGGATAAAGCACCAGTGGAAGGAGGACTAACCGTGACAAGAACAGATCACTACACCACTCGCTTGTTGAGACAATATAGGTAATGTTAAAGAAAATGTACCCTAATTTGAGAACAGTGAGAGGAATAAACATCTTAGATAAAAAACCTTAGCACACCTTGTTGGGATTTGAACTCTAACCTCTTTGTTGCCAGCAATTAAGCTGAATAAGTTTAGCATTTAAAACCTATGTCCAACAGAGTGAGTTTTATCATTAGATTATGTCTTAATGCCGAGTCTTAGTACCCATTTTTACTATACACTTTAGTACTAATTACGCTGATTGTTTGAGCAATGAAGAAATCTATAGTTATAGGAAGTGTACCAACATTTTCATGTAGTGTGCGTGGAAAGCCATTTTGAAAAACTGCCATAAGTACATCCCACCAAGATTCGAACCTTGATCACCTCGTCATCAGCAATCTAGTCTACTGCGAGGGTAACGCCTTAGACCAAGCAGCCACTGAAGTGAGTTTTAACATTAGTTAAATATTAATAATAATTGGTTCAAAAATGTCCCGTTAGTGGATCTTTCTTTATGGTTCTCATTTCTCATTTTATAATTCTAAGAACAATACGAGTTCTTTAGTGAAGAACAGGTGCTTAGATACCTAAGATTAGTACCGACCCCTAAACAACCCTAATTAATCATTTGTCAAAATTTCTCGCGATTATTTCATCAAATTTTAAGCAGTTATTTATTTAACTCTATATCCTCCTCGTTACGTCACAATTAATCAAGATAGAATTTCCTAAGCTATCATAATATTTTATTCCGAAATTATTCATAAGTAAATATGAAACTAAAAGAACAAATTAATAACAAAGTAATAAAAAGTGTTGTAATCGTACATCCCTACAGTTATTAATTTAAAAGAAAAATATTATTATTACTGTATGTTTAATTTCTTTCGTGTGTGCATTACAAATTATGTATTTTATTATAGGAATTTTTAATAGATTACTAACTGTGAGTAACATCATTTCCACCAAAGTTTCACACTAAATGTTAAAGTTCCTGTATCGAAATACATTTCTATAAACGTACAGTACCTCGAGCCTATCTCAAACAAATAATAGCACCACGCCTTGATAACCATTCGCTTCTCAAACAAATAATAATACTTAGCACCACGCCTTGATAACCATTCGGGTTTTACGCTTCTCAAACAAATAAACTCAGTATTTTTGAAATCCCAATATAACATTTATAAGATAACTAAGCATTCTTTTAGGTGTTTTAAAGCTATTTTAGCAATAAATAGCACGATCTAAAAATATTGACCTTCTTATAAATGACGCCATTAACCTTCCTGCATAGGAGATATAAGGCGAAACGAAAAGATAAAATGTTGAATAGGGATGTTAGTATGAGGGGTAAAACCTCTTCGTAGCAGATTATTGTCATCGAGATATCTAGGAATAATTATTAAATATCGAAAAGTATTAGGAGGAAATGTACAGTATAATTCAAATTATACTTACACCACTTATTTTTAGACCCACAATTACCAACACTATTTAGAAAAAAACCCAACGCGTAGCTGTTCATTCTCAAAAGGGAAACCGGACATTTATTAAATTGGGCGCATTCATGCCAACCCGTGAACTGGCTTATTCGTTTGTCCATTTAATAGACAGATCAAAAACATGTCCGGTTCATGAATTGTGTAAATCTTGCTCTGTTCAGATCATGGACTGGCTGGTTCAAGTCATGAACAGAACAAGGTTTGGCCCAGTTCGTGGAATGTGTAAATCTGGTTCTGTTCAGATCATGGACTGGCTGGTTCAAGTCATGAACAGAACAAGGTTTGGCCCAGTTCGTGGAATGTGTAAATCAGGTTCTGTTCAGATCATGGTTCATGTCATGAACAGACCGATGTTTGGCCCGGTTCGTGAAATGGATGAGCGGAAGACAAGTTTTGTCTAAATTTCTATTAGTTTTAGAATTGAAGGATCAGTTTAACCAGGTTGGGTTAGTTTATAATTTACTTTACTTTACATCCATCACTGTTTCCAGCCTGTGTCATGGGTCAGTTTTCTTATCCAAGCCAGGATATTTCCCACTACCAGCAGGCTAGGCCTGTAGCTTAACATGCCTTACAATCTAGCTTAAGACAAGGAAGACACAACATCCAGTACTCAGCCATAACTTTATCAATGTGAATTGTTAAACCCATATTTTATCAATGATACATTTTTGGCAATTCCAAGGATAGAACCTGGGACCCTTAGCAAAATAGGCAAACACGCTACCTACTGAGCTAAGATGTTGGACATGTTTATAATTACTAATATATAATATATACTGTAAAAGAAATTTAGTTAAGCTTTTAGTAAATAAAAATAGAAGTTCCATTTCGCAAAATGGTCAAGAGAAGATGCCAGTTTATGTAAATATCCAAAATCTCCTCAGTTTGTAAAGTTTGTAGTTTTACTAATAGAACGTAAACTCGCTATGGGAAATCATTACTAGAATACGTTGCGCTCCTTGTTTTAAAATCTAAGAACTTTTATAAAATTAACATTTTGTTTTTCATTTGAAACGTATTATTGAATTACATTTTGGTTCTTTAGATACGCTCTTGCCAAGGGTTGATGAATTTGTAATAAAATGTTATATTACTAACCTTTTGGAGAATATTCTCTAAATATGAGGGGGAAAAAAACCAGTTGACATGATTACGAGATTTGAGTCTTTGAAGTTTCCATTGCCATCGTATTAAATCATTACGTTTGTACTTGCCCTGGCGAGGTCTCGAAAATCCAATTTGCGGAATTGAAGGACATGCAATTATCAGGAATGTACTCCACATGAGTTATTCCAGACTACCTTGTTCTCGTCGAGAGTAATTGATCGATTCAGGTGGAATACTAGCCCTATATTTGGAGTTGGAGGGGAGTAGGCCTATGGTGTACACCCGCTACACCTCAAATAAATTGAGAGGGAATATTTCATTTATCTACATTAGTCATCAAAAATATATTTATTTATTATAAGTTCTGTCTTTCGACAAGTTCATTGCTTGTCCAAATTAAGTCCTTCGTCATGTCTTATCAGCAGCTACCTTCTTACATTTCTTTTATTTAGCCCGCTGTCCATCCCAAAATGAAAGGTCCGGGTAACCAAACTTGTCTTGTCACTATTCAAGAAGACTACAGTATTTCTATCATTTGCTATTGTATTTCACGCTAGCTCTCTATATTGAGAGTAGAGAGACTGGAGAATTGAATACATAATTAACTTGTAGATAATAATTAATGTATTGAGTATTGATACGAAACATTTGCAAATATACTTGTGTCTGCAGTAACCATTATCAACTAAAACTTGTCTATTCACTCTCTTTTTATAAAATTTAAATAGGTACGATTAATTTACTAGAATATGACGTAGCTTCGCGCGCATTAAACAACACATCAACATATTCAACAGCTTCAAATGATGGAAAAGAATGAAACTTCAAGAGCGGTGCTTTTTGTGGGTAAGAAGATTCACAAAGAAGCATTGATTTGCCCCCATCCACTCTCCTACACCCCCAGCTCATATCACGTGTCATCCTATGTACCCATAATACCAGCCACTACAAATGTTCACGAACTACAACTTGTTTTATCAACAATACTTCTCTCAATTATGAGATAGACTGATGGTATGTAGCTTACCCAGTAGTCTAAAAGATGAGGATTACAACAGAAGTAGTCCCGTATTTATGAGATGAATACTCTTTTGGTTTACTAGCAACAAACAAATGGATAGGAAGACATTCTAAAAATAGATTGTTTGGTAATCTTATCTTTAATGCTTACCAAAAGTAAAGGAATACTCCACAACAATTTCAATGCACAGACAAACCTACAGTAGCCCCATGGCTTCTTTGGTGCTGACTGACAGCTTTGAAAAGTTACCAGACCAAATTATGTATCCCTACTACGAACCATATGATCTGCAAAAACACGTGTTTGGTAGCTGTCACTTCCGACAGTCAAAATTTAGGTATATACCTAAATGTTGACTGTCAGAAGTCAACTATGAGCTGTCAGTCAGCACCAAATAAGCCATGGGGCTACTGTAGCTGGTGTAACAGATATTCACACGTAGATCTGTTCATTACATATTTTAAACATATATTTATAAATAGTTTAGTTTCATTTAAAAAAATTATGTAGAAAATTAAAAATTTAATTATAATAAAATAATAGCACTTTTAAACAAAATAAATTTCATAGCGAATATATACAATTAAATAAGAAAAACAGGGTTTCTAAAAACGATATATGAATATAGGAAACCTTTGCAATCCAATATTAGGACATGATGCTTATCAAAATAAAATGGCCAACTATCAAAATATCAACTACAAAATACAAACAGTGATAAATTCTTACATTAATAAGCTTTTCAATACTACACCTACAAATTTGATAAAGTTATTAAAATATATATATATATATATAGCAATGGTATATTAATCTTGAAAGAGTAGTTGACAAAATCATATCATAATTTCAGAGATATTTGGATATATTTGTAACCTCTCTCATAACGTGTTTCTATTCAAGATATCCACAGAGAGGACTGACAACCTGTTGAGAAAGTATTTAATAAATTTCCGGTAGGTTCCACTATTTATCAGACTAAATACCAGGGTATCCGATAATACACCCATATTCGATTATAGGATACTTTTCTTTCTCTATATACAGGGGGTCCTAAATAAAACCAGCCCCACGCGCACAGTATTTCGAAATCGGTATTAGAAATGTGCGCTACCAACCGCTATCCATCGTTCCGCTGACCCTCTCGCCGGATAGTAAACGTTTATTTATTGAAACTGTGTATAATGGTTGATGACGCAAATTTCGAGCATAGATTTTGATGTACATTGCGTTTGGAGCCAGTTTTATTCGATACACCCTATGTATGGATATAAAGAATCGGTCCATCCTAAAAGGGCCTAAGTCATGAAAATAGTAAAATTTAGTCAAGTATTGTATTCATGTTTTATGGGGTAGTTTTAATGTTTTTTGATTAAAGAACTATTCAGATGCATGGCTATCATAGAAATTGACATAGCGTAACTAAAGTTTGTGCTAGAGGGGTTTCAGTCAGTGACTGAGATCCTTTTTGAATGTTATATTGGTGCTCCTACCAGCAGTATTGTCTAAAGGGGGCTTCAGTCAGTGACTGAGATCCTTTTTGAATGTTATATTAGTGCTCCTATCTGCAGTATTGTCTAAAGGGGGTTTCAGTCAGTGACTCCCATGAAATTATCATGTGCTATCTCTCTCCATTTATGAGGCAAAATGTGCAGATACCTCAACTCCCGGTCCAGGAAACTTTTAACAAAGACAAATGACAACCAATATATTTTGTATTCACGAATTAAAAAAGAACACAGTGAATATATATTTATACCATAAAGGTTTAGTAGCCAACAATGATCCAAATGAGATATCTATGAATTTATACAGACTGTCCCTCAAAAATACACCGGGTTGCATCTTTATTCTGATAAATTTGGGGAGGCAGGATAAAAATCAGGCCATATCAAGACTATTACTAATCTTGAACAAGCGCTTTATTAAAATTGAACACTAGTTCCCAATTAGGGGACACTCATTCCTCCCCTGTGATAGGGATTTTAGTATAATAAAAAGAGAACTGACAAAATATGACAAGATCTATAGTTTATATGAATTAACAGAAATAATAATAAAATCAAGTAAATATAATAAGTTTTTGTTAAATAAGTAGATATAGAGAATATACTGATTTCAAAGCATATTGGCCTCTATATCATAAAAAGAATTATACCTCTGAAGAAAGTAAAGACAAAAATTATCCAAGGGATAAGAAGTTTAACTTCATGATAAGTAGTTTAACGCATTTTACACACATTACTGAGTTCGCTGGTCGCATCTTGACTGGGTCAACGATTGAATTTATGTTTACACATACTTTTCACCTTGACAACCCGCGTGACTGACTCCACAGTTTCCAGTAAATGGAGCTTATTGATTGGGAAAGATTCTGTTAAAGAAGGCAAACCCAATGGATATTATAAGACTACTTCCATATATTCCTCATGAATACCAAGAGTTTTACTCTGACATTTTGAGCTGGCAAACAGAAACCAACGAAGATTAACTAAACAATGCTGAATGGCCAGACAAATCTTTTTATTAATATAATAGTATGGAAAAATGATTTTCTTTGCATTTTACATTAATTGTGTAAATTTTTCAAATAAAATTTCATTAAAAAGATATAATATTAGAGTTTTTCATAGGAAAATATCTAATTTATGGTAAAAGAGCCACAATCAAGGAAATTAATCATTATTTTGCAACTGTACTAAACAATAAACAGTATTTTAGCTGTTATCAATAGAATTGCATGAATTAAGTTATTTCCTATAACTTTTGTCATATCTATAGGACACATGTATAAAATTTGAGAAAGTTTTTTATATTTTTCTTGAAACAAGATTGTATTGACTTAGGCCCTTCTAGCATATACCAATTCATACTCACACACACATACATATATATACATTATATACACATATATAATATATAAATACATTATATACACATATAGTTTCATTTAAAATCAATTTACAAGTTTTAAATAGAGTTGTTATGTTTACAAACATTTTACTGGTTTTTAGTCTATTAAATATTGTGAAATGGAAGGGCTTGGAGTACAATGCCAGCTGGCTTGGATAGCTTTAAAGAAAACATGTCAAGGCTTAGGGCCTAATTAATTTGGCTTAAAATAAGCATGTTTATCTTTAATACGCAAACTAAGGATATGAAACATTTAAGTTTTTCCCAACCTAAATTAAATTAATAAATAGGTAAGTATATAATAGATAACAGTTCATCAACGTAAGTACAGATACATTATATCTAAAATTATAGATATCTCTATCCTTACATTATTATTTAGAATGTGCAAGGAAAACTAATCAGAAGCCTTGAACATTTAAATTATTATTTAATTTAATTTAATGTAAGTTCACTTTCTGGACTGACTGATTATAATCAACACATGGCTTATAAACTAACTTAAATGTCGAACAAACACACCATCCTGTCCCCAGCCATACAGTCATCACTGTGAAAGAGTAAACACACATTTCACCAAGGATACATTCCATGGCCATGCCAGTAATTTAACCGGTGATCTCCAGCTCAGTATAAAGACAAGATGCCGACCGAGATAAAGTGTTGGACCACCAACAAATGATTGTTTGTTGCTATATTCAGGAATTTAATAACAGATTTAAAACGTAGCAGAATTAATGTGTCCTATATTGTGGTATCCAAGCATCCCTGCGTCATTCGACCACTAAACAACATCTTAAAACGTAATCAATCTTGGGGTTACCGTTCCGACATTAGTTTCGGGGACATTTGTATGCCAAGTGAAGCCTCATTGACCAATGACCATGCCCGAATACAGAGACAAATGGAATCATGTCCTTTCCCATGAAGCACCACATCAAGGGCTCCGCCTAAATCCATGCAACCCGGTCACAAGAACCGCAACAAATGAGCCGGCTTAGTGGCGGGGGATCTCCGGTTCGATTCTCTGTGACTGGTAAGCCCGTGTCTATATACCAGAATTGTATGGGCCGGAGTAGGAGCCATGCATCGCTCACTACGGGAGCTTTATGCTTGGAATCTAAGCTTTGCATACCTTACCAATCAATTTTCAGAGGATTTGTTGGAATTGTTGGGACAAGAGTCATTGCTATTTGGCATACTGATCAGTGCAACAACCCGTATTGGTGGACATGTGGACTAAATGTCATGCTAATTTAATTTGGCTGTCTGGTGAAGAGGTTATAGGTCTAACGTTTCCATAGTAAATTAATTAAAGCCTGTAAACTGTGGTTAGGAAATTATGTTCTCTTGTTGGTATGTTAGCTCTCTCCTGGATGTTGTTTATCTATTAATATATTGATCTTTTTACTATGAACCAGGCCTAATTTAACCTAAAAAGGCTTTCAGTCCTAAGTCTGTGCATAGTGTGAAGGAAAGTTTAGTTGGTTCATGGGACAGAACTAGTTTCATGGCTGCGGACGAAATAGCGCCGCTAAAGGTTAAATGGAGTCAAGTTATTTTTTCATGATTAGAAACCCGGCTGGATGTAATGTGATTGGATTTTCCTAAATGATTTTTTCTTTCCTTTTCTTCCATGAATTGTTGGTACGTTCGGTGAAGCCATAAAATTGATTTAAAAGAAAAAGAACCCCAAAAAATATGTTTAAAATCAGGTCGCAAATAGTATACCTATAGTGTGGTTGTCATGCAATGATATTATAAAATATGCTTCATCTAAGTTTGACCTTTATTGATTGTTCAAAATTGCTACAAAGTTATTTGGTATTTGTCCTTTCTAAAATATTTGTCGACATATTTCACATATTAAGTTAGTCTACATCACTTGTTGAAATAATTATACATTTTCGAGACATATGAATAAAAATAATGTTTTCAGTAAGTCTTCAACTGTCAGGTCCAAAGTTGACATGAACAGAATATATGGTGTGTTAGTTAAAAAATGACTAGATATTTTGAAACTGTGACTTTTGATAAATGGTATATATGCCTATAACACAACAAGTGTAAAATAATAAGGGTAATTTAAAGCGATTGCTGTAATGCACTATTTTCATGTAAAACAAATTTGTTACCTACTAGCTTGCTACAACACCAAGCTTGGAAGGTTATAAATGTGTACTGAAGATAGACTGTCTAACTCAGTTGGTAGAATAGTTGGTGCGTATAACCGGATGGACAAGGTTCATATTCCTGACAAGTTTTTTTTTTAACTTTTCACTATCCCTCCATCTGACATTCATTTGAAAAACAGTGTTTATTTAAGAGTATTACATAATTTTATTACTGTTTATGTAAAAAAAAAGTGTAATAAGCCATATTTAAACTCATCTTTTAACAACAAATTAAATTTGGAGTATTGGCATTGGGAAAGTTTGAAAATATGGTTCAGATGAATTTGTAATACTGCTTTTATGAAATTAAATGTATAAATTGTTTGTACAAATTTGGATAGTGTTATCATATAAATTATTTCTTTTTATAAACACATGATATTGGCACACGACTTGAAAACTTTCTTAGCTATCTAATCTATACACATAGCACCTGTGCTTGTATAGTCACTATTTATAATTGTAGACCTTGATGGTTCAGGGGTAAAGTGTTTGCCTCAATATACGATGTTTGTGGGTTCGAACTCAACTGTGATCGATGGATTTTTATCGAGCGATAAACATCCGTAGCACAACTACCTTCGGAGGGGAAGTAAAGCCGTCGGTCTCCTGCTGATTGTGGCGTGTAAAAGAACCTCTAAATGTGTTTGAAAGTATATAACCCGGAAAAATTAGCTAGTACTTTCGCTCTGGCTCATAGAAATTCTCGTGTACTGATACAATCAGTAGGTTCAGAAAGTGTAAGCTAAATACCCTAAACAAACTGGAAATAAAATTGATTGTATAATGAGCTCGTATAGATTATAGTATATATCTTCTCCAGTAACACCCAACATTGAAGTGTTTTCCCATACACTCAGAGTTGTGTTCTTTAACCTTTTAACGAATGATAAAAGCATTTTTTTTTATCGTTTTAAGCTTTATGTGCCGTCTCTAGTATAAGTGTTTAGAATAATAGTATTAAACATGTTGGTTCTCTTGACTATTATTTATTCAAACGGGAGAAAGATTATTGAAAAAATAGATGAATATGAAAACAAAACTTCTTTAATACATACATATGTGAATCATAATACTCTTCTTGATCTTTGATTTTAATTTATGTAAAAAAAATTAAAGTGCTTTTAACGTGTTTCCGATGGGTAAATCCTAATAACTTACATTTCTTTGATTTTCTTAGGTTATTGGTTTTAATAGAACACCCCTGTTTATCCGATGACGATGGCTTATTCTTGCAAGTGTTTGTTTATTTAAAATATATTTTTGAATTTTTTAAGGTTTAATGCAGAAAACACGTCATGTCATATCATAAATAATATTTAGCACCACTTCTTACTACCCGTTCGGGCTATACGCTGTAAGTACTAATTACGTTAATGGATTAGGAATTGGGAAGTTTGAATTAAATGAAGTGAGCCCGCATTTGCGTGGAGGGAGAGTGGAAAACCATTTAGGAGATACCACCCCTGTTCACCCGAGCGAGATTTGAACCTTTATCTCCCCGTCCTCAGCAGTCGAGCTCAACCCGACAAGCGCGTTAGCCAACTACGCCACCGAGGCGGGTGTCATGTCATATCACTTCTAAAACTTATTTAATCCCATTTTTTGTTAGTGGAATGAAAACTCAGAATTCTAGACGATGTTCTTGAAGAGGAGGTCTTATATGGATAAGTATATTTACTATATGTTTCTGCCCTACTTGAGATACCGTAGGAACTTGTAGAGAATATGATGATTATTTTACACCATTTATAGTTTGTCTAAATCTAAATTGATCTATATTTCTATATGTTTAAATTTTAATATCTATTTATAGACAATTTATCTCTATTTTGATTCCTTTTCTGTATTTAAAAAAAATTGTTAGGGGAGAACATGATATGATTTTAAATAGTAACAATATTTAATTTGCTTATTAGTTTATCTTATTCCAAGTATATTAAATTTGTAACGTTTTAGTTGGATGTTATAAGTCATATCTAAATACTAAGATTAAATTGCATTAAAATAACTCTCTGGTCTAGCCCTATGCTTATAAAGTGAACAGTTAATGTTTAAAAATTAAAATTTATAAAATAAATATAAAACATGTTAAAAAGTAAACTGGTAAGCTAAACATTCTCTTTCATTCTTAAATAACTTACTTTTTATTTCATTAATAATTTTTATCATAATACTTTTTTTTGTGCCAAGGAACGAAGTTAAGAATTTTCTAATAGCACGTGAAAGACCAAATATTTGTACACTCATTTTAGTTCCTTAATATAAGAGTTCCATTATCATCCCATTAATGTCCTTCCAACGGCCTTCTACAGACCACGTGTCCATTTTAATTTGTACGCACGTGGGGTGACTAATGAAACAACTAGACATGCATAGAACCAAACCTTTGGATTTTGTGGATTTGTTGGTTTCCATTCTTACTGATGAGACTTCAAACAATTTAACTAAACGGTTTGTTTTTATAACATAAAGCCCGGTTGCATCCCAGAACAATGATGGCCGTACAGCTATGTTATTCTTGGGAGTCAATCAATCTTGCAAATTACGAATGACAAGCAGTTATAAAGGCCTTATTCATAGTCTGGTTATTGTAGTCAACCAATCTCCCAGTACATTAATGACTAACAGTCCTAAGAGCCGGATTTATAGTATATGCTAAGAGTCAAACAAACTCTCCCATATACGTGGGAAAAGCAGATTTAAGGGCCATATCTATAGCCTATTATCTGGAGTCAACCACTCTCCCAGTAGGCCTATACGAATGACAAGCAGTCAACTCTCAGGAGTCAACTAACCTCAAACGTGTCCGAACGTAAAAATCAATTCTAAGGGCCATATTACTACTCTAGGAAATCAGTCGAACTCAAGGCATTCGAATAAAAATCCATTCAGGTTTAAAGGGGGATCAAATTGCTTCCGGATCTTTAATAATAAGACGACCTTAAGGCAACAGTCTAAAAGCCGGTTCATCTCCTTGTATTGTTTGTCATGATTGAACTATTCACATTTAATAGTGAAATTAAGAGTGTAACCAGAATGGGTAGTAAGACGCAGTGCTTAACAAAAAATGGCCCGGAACTCTGCAAGGACTTTCTTGATCTATTGTTTTAAAATGAAAATATTTACTAAAAACCCGTAATATATGTGAAATGAAATAATACACATAGCAAACCCAAGCATAAATTTCACTATACACATGTAAAACTTTTTTTTTACTGCCGGTTTTAAATTTTATAATTTTGTTTTTAAAGAATTATTTTATTCATTTGTATGTTTGAACGGATAAAAAAGATCAAGACAAGTGTCAAAATTTAGTATTAAAATTTCAATATCCATTTAAAGTTTTCGACATTTTATTCGGTGTTGCAAATCTTTATGCCATCTCATTTCTATTAAATTTCTCATTTTTAAATTTTGACTAATAAAAAATTTAAATATTGACTATTGAGTCTAAAATGTTGTACAAACATTTCTCCTGAGAGGTTTAAGGAACAACAACATAAACTTTTAGAGTCTCACTTATATTTAATGACTCTATGGCATTGGAGAATTATTGCGTTAAAACTTAAGTAGTATATCTTTACAACTAAAGCTCACAAAATGGTATTAATATATTTGCCAATATCTCAAAAACGGTTTTATTTATAAAAATATATTTCATATAAAAGTTTTTTATTTCTAATAGTACTACAATTTTGCTACAATAAACTATTAAGTATCTAAAATAGTTGTGGAGATACGGAAGTTTCTGCTTCTGTAAAGTACCCTAAATTTAATTTTCATGATAAAATTAAAATAGCCAATTTATTTATAATCTTAATCAACACCTAGATACGAATTTTAATCAAAATCGTTAGAGTTGACTTTGAGAAAATCGATTCTTTTCTCTTTTTGCCCTTTCTTAAACTACTCTTAATTGTAATTTTAAACAGACACACAGAAATACGTCATTGCAGAGACCTATTTTAGGGTTTTGGGGGTTTTGAGATGTCGAGATCCATCAACATTTAAAGTTAGATTTTCTTTTGCGGTCGGAATACTTTTACCTTTCATGTTCAAAAAGTTAAAAATATATATATATTTACATACAGATTGAAAGTTATTGGTTTTATAAGACTATGCTTCTTATAAAATACTTGTATTATAAAGAAACCTACATATTTGTATCGATAAGTAATTTCATAACTCAAATAGTTTAGGATATATTATAAAAAATATAGTTTACGCTTCAAACCCGAGCACTTAAAGTCTTTTTGCCCAAATATTGAAAGAACCTATTTTGTTTCAAATATTAATAAATGTTTAGATATGAAATTTAATCAAAATTGTGAGAAAATTGACTTTTTTTCTTTTTTTTTTCTTCAGTAAACGACCCTTCATTTTAGGGTTAGATATCCAATTCCAAAAACCCCTTGAGACAACCCTATGAAAACCCTAGATACCAAGTTTTAGCCCGATCGGTAAAATAGTTTAGGCTCAAGTTGGAGGTACAAACAGATGGAAAGTAAAAAAAAAAAATCAGGGGGGGGAGAAGAGGGAGGGGGGTCATGAAATGTCAAGATTCATCGAAATCGTGAGTTCAATTTTTTGACAATCACAATATTTTCTCTACCTGGAAGATAGCGAGAAAGTAGAAATTAGTGAAATTACACATGGTTAAGATTATAATATCCCTATCGTGTTAGTAATTAATAGGAGCTACACTAAAAACTCACAACCTAAATTAAGTACAAAACATAAATTAAGTGTTAGTGTGGTTTTCTGAATTCTACTTTTTACGATGGCAAAATTAATATGAGTCTATTATCTTATTCATTTATAATACAGTCATTATTTTTAAATTTAGTTAATTAATTAAAAATTCCAAAATAATTTCATTGGTCTCAATTATAGTATTTTTAATTAGTATTATAGAGATAAATATTGTAACTGTGACAATTTTTGACCTTGAGGTTATGATAAATTTCTACGGTTAATGTGAACCCAAATACTAATACGGTACACCAGACAAACTTTCTCAATAATTAACCTAAGAATGGAGACATTTTCTTAAAAGTTGTAAAATACGCGAAACGAAATAATATACATTGATAAAGAGACCTAATTTAAAAGAAAGCATCAAATTCCACCAAAAAGTATAGATTAAATAGTATAGCCTACACTCTTACAGAAATATATTAAGAAAAATATAACATATTTGTTCAACAAAGAGTTTAACAAACATTTCCCTATTTTATAGACCTTAATTTATTTTTAAATATAGTTTTTAAAATAGTTAAGGTAAAATATCGGTTTTATAATAATATATTTCAAATAAAAAATTAAAAATAAATAGTTCTACAACTTTACAATGAAAATTTATATCGTTTCGCAGATAATTGAGTGTTAATGGTCAGAATTGGAGATAAAGACCCACGTAATGAACACCTTTAAGTCGTTTTCCTGGAACAATGAGTTGTCAATTTGTTTGTAAAGTAGCGACGATACGAATGTAAATCAAACTATTACATACTAGTTTTTTTCTAAAAAAAAATTTAGTTGTAGTTTTTGAACAAGTTTGAAATGGGGTCTAATTTAAAAAGATCCCTGATGATTTGGCTAATAAACATCTGGGTATTTGAGGACGATTTTACATAATAAATAATAATGTAATCTTATTTTTCTAAAATAAGTTGATGGGTAGTTTACTTATGACACATTTTAGATTTTTTTTAAATGACATTTAAAATTAATTTCAAAATGGCATTGATTTTCATGATAGGCCTATATATAAATGTATTAAAAAAAAATAATAATTGAAAGATAGATTACAAATAACAGATTTTTGAATATTTGAACTAAATAAAAAGTTTGAACAATTGACTATATTGTTTTAAATTTAAAGTAAATAATGTTTTTATTCATCAACACAAGATGGTACTGAATGCTTCTATTTACAAACAAAAAATTCCAAGAAACTTTACACTACATGATAAAAATTGTGCGATTGTGTCGTATGAAATATTTTTAAGTATAACTAATAAAAAAACACCATTATGCGACGTCTGGTTTTATCTGTGTTTAGTGTTATCCGTGGGGTAAGATGGGCTCTTAAAACCCTCCCTCCTAAAAATACACCCTTACAGAAGCACTTGGAATGAAAACCAAGTCAATTTTTACGACTAGAAATAAACGAAAAATACTAATAAATTTTGATCTGAACGGGATTCAAAGTAACACATTTTTGAAAAGGAATTCATGTATTTCTTGGAAGCACAACGCTCCAACAGCATTTACCACATAACGGGACCTATGTCATGCTCTACTCACTCCGTTTCCAGATTTGTTTAACCATGAGACGAAACCAAATTGCAGAATTATTACATCCACACGGATGAACGGTAACACTTGGGATGGTTTTAAAATATTTACGTGAGTGTAATATTGTTTAATATGGATGCCATGTGTTTTCCAAGGTCGTAATAATATTTCCCACAGTAACTACCAATAAAACACATTTTATACGTTCTTGCTTTAAATTCAAGCCACGTAGATTGTACAACAGTTAAATATAAGAATTTAATACATACAATTATGAAGGTAATAAAATACTTACGTATAATCGCTTTGTATGTAAATGACACAAACTTAAATTGGATGGTAATATTTTTATTCAAAAGTATAACCACTGCGTCTTATTACCCATTAGAGCTACACGCTTATGTCACTTGTATGCTAACTAAGCTAATGAGCTAGCGACAAGGAAGGATGAAATATTTATAAACAGTAAGTGTACCTGCATTTGCGTGGAGAAAAGGTGGGAAACCTTACAGACCACTATTGATGTTCTTAGCCGAAAGATTAAAGTTTATATATTTTATTACTACTTTGAATATATATATAATGCTAACTAAACCCTATATGAATTTGTATAGTCTACAGTAAATAATCAAAATAACAGAGTATTTGAAATTATTAATGATGATATTATAAGATTTAAAACATTTCGTTTGATAATTTTGAGTGTATCAAAAACCGAGGAAACCAAACATAATACATTCTATTAAATTTGCTGTATTTTTTTAAAGTAAGCTTCTATACACAAAATATGGCCGATTAATAATTTTGAAAAGCTAGACAATTTTTGGAACAAAGACTTTCATGGAAAAAAACGTAATTTCTCCACCATACAATTTGACAGTTTCATCAGACTTGTTGTTCAAGTATTTATTTTTATTTTAAATGTATTTTTTGTTTAGTTCGTTGAGAATAAATGTTAACATAAATTATTTACCTATTAAAAATTATTTAATTATAATTTATAACGTCTCCGATTTTATTTGGGTGCCCGGTAGCCAACCTTAACAAAACACTATCGCGGCACCGTAGGGACTTACATAGTTGGGATGGACCCCAAGCGGTAGGGTTTGGGATGAGTGGTTCGTGAGGAGTGAGACTTGAGGGTTAGTCCAATAATGTATATTTATTAATTGATTCAGAGGATTAAACTACTACAAAGGTACCCGTGTAGATCTCCCGTGACGAGGGAGTAGGACTCGCAAGCCTTTCAATAGACCCGCGATTGACCCTCCGGCGGGGGTGGACCACCAGATCACATTTCATTCCCTCCATCGGATTCTCATGCACTCCGCATGGCTCCAACACTCAATGATGTGTTATTCTTACTACTTAAATTTTCTCATCTCGAGATCCCACCAGCCAGGAAGGTCCATCGTTCACACCGTGCTCGCTCGTCAACAGGATGCAAGCTGTATGAGATATATGCCATTCTCAGCAGGATGGCAACCCAACACTCTTGACTTCCAAGGAAATGTACAAGCGTGGACTAACCTCCTGCCAGAATAAACCTTAAAATAATTATGCTCTTACAAATTCATATTTATATAAGTAGGTGATAAAATTGATAACAAGTAGGTGAGAAAATAGTAGTATTAACTTTAAATTCACCCACAATGATGGCTGCATAATCTAAAACGTTACTCTCACAATAGACTAGACCATTGCTTGTCAAAGTTGTTAACCACGAAAACCCTATAGCCAGGGAAAAACTGATTCGCAAACTACTTGATATAGGATAAATGATAAAAGAAAGTATTATCATAAATGTATAGTATATTATAAGAATAAATTAGTCATAATAGATTTTAGTGTCAATATAATTACAACACGAATGAGAAGAAAATATATTATGTTTTATATGAACATTTATAATCACTGATAATTTATGTGTGGATTGTAACTGCTTGTGTTACTTTAAAATACCATTTAAATCTTTATCAATTTTAGTGATCATCTCCTTAAATCTCATTCCACAATAAGACGATTTCATTTCACACTTTTTAACGCCACAAAGCAGAAAAGGCCTGCTCACACAACTAAGTTGTCGGAAAATGTATCAATTGTTTAAATGCTTTTCCTAAAATTTATTTGTGCTGGCTGACGGGAAAAGATATAAAAGTGAATTTCCAAATTCTCACCTGAAAGAAGTGGGCACAATAGGTGTGACCAGACCTCCACATTTCGCTATCTCCCTCTCACTGGACCTTAATTTGGTTAAGCATCTCCATTGTGTTTAGTATTTAGCAATGATTTACCCTATTATATATATATATATATATTATATATATTTTATATATACTTAAAGGTATGTCACGGATTACCTGGACGATTCCACGGTAAATTTTAAAAGGTCTAAGAAATATTTAAAGGTATGTCACGGACTACCTGGACGATTCCGCGGACCCCCCTGCATGAGCCACGCGGACCCCACTTTATGAATCTCTGGACTAGACGGCCGATGACGGAGAGATATTGGTTCGATCTAGATCAGATGTATTGAACGTGTATTTTCCTAAATGGTTTCCCATTCTCTCTCCACGCTAATACGGGCACAATTCCTTTAAATTCCACCTTCAAAATACATAATCCAGCAAGCGCAGTCGGTGCATAGGAGTATTACTCTAGCGGGTAGTAAGACACAAGGTTAAAAGAACAACTTTGTATTCACTGGTATGCTGGGGCTTTTCTATCCAACTCATTCCATCCTATCAGGGTAGATTCAATGATAACCTTTGTAGTAAATGTGTCAGTTAAACTACTCATCAGTAGCTCCCAATGACTGATAGTCCAGGTAGAACTAAAAGTATTAGCCTCGTTTTAAACGACCTAAAAACTAAATTGAATCCTATCCTATTTGGTCGATTTAATCTGTACAATATCGATCATGGTATTTCGGAATGCTTAGGGCATTTTTGCAGTCATTTGTAATGGCGTCCTGATGTTGTAGAACTCACCACCTATACCACGGTGGTTTAATAAGAGGGGATGTTACGACGGTTGTAAATAGTGGGGAGGAGGGGTTGAATTGATAGGATTTCAGAGTCACTGGGGGGTACTTTCTACCCTCGCCCCTCTGTACTGTGGTTAGCTGACTTTTAAACATCCTTTGTAACCAACCAATTCATTTCCCCTCCGGAATACACAAATACTTTATACTCACTACATTCATTGACCTTTAATTTATCTTAGACACCCTTTTTTTATTTTAACACATAAAGGTAGCACTCATTCTCACCCATAGAAGCATTTGGGCCTTTTTTTTCAAACTCGTGTCCTAACACCTCAAATAGAGCCACTCCGCTGGGTTGTTACTGAGGATTCTAAGCAATATACCGCTTTTGTTACCCCTTGGGGCTGTTATGAATACAATAAAGTCCCCCCTCGGGATTACTTGGGGAGGAGGATTGTAACAACTTTATCGTTGGGATAATTCATTACGTAAGACAAATAATTAAATTAACAATAAATAGATTTAATATAGAAAAACATAAACGAGATATAATATTCCAATAGATATACAAGATTAATGCTGGTTGACATTTGAACGTGTAGCATATAAGTCCAGGAAAACAAGTGAACATATCGTAAATAACGGAAAACTTTACGTTAAATAAAAAAATTTGTTGACATACATCAAGTCCAAACTATAGGATGTTCTTGCAGCTGCTCGGGTAAATAAGCGTCCAAGGCAGCATGGTCAAAGGCAGTAGGCTTGAAGAACCTATTAGCTATAAAAACAGCTGGGCAAGAACCAGGCTACTGTCAGAAGGGTCTAAAAGGAAAACAGTGACATAACTACCAATTACCAATGAAAGTTAACTGTAAATCCTANCTTTCTTGATTGGGACTTAAGAAAGTCCTGAAGATACATTTTATAGTTAATTATATGAGAAAGGATTGTTAATTACATTACTGGAGAGCTAGAAAACAGGTGTTAACACCAAATAGTACTATGGCCGGTCCTTTCCCAATAGGTACTGCCAGAGCACTCAATAGTACATTTATACAATAAACCATTTACTGGGGTACAACTTTACTTTAGTACACACTAACATATTTAATAAATACTTAGTCAATAGGAGCCAACGACGGGCTAAAAGTAAAGGCATTATCTGCGCGGACCCCATTATGGAAACTATTGGAGCTCCGCACTTTACCTACCCCAGCTAATACCTCACGCAAAGCGTGCCAACAAGAATGATTCAACACACAGACCCAACTGGATACAAGAAAAAGGACTTACAACCTGCTTGTAACCATACAAAAATTAAACAACTGAACACGACGTCCACGGCGTCATGAGAAACAGACTAGTCATAAGGACTAAAAAGGAAGTACTGTACCTGTGGAGAAGAGCAACCTTTGAGGCTAGGTCCTTATTACCTCTGGAGCTCAATGTTCCTATAATTAAGCTATGTCCTCTGGACATGGAGAAAAACTTCGTCACTTCGACTAATGTAAGATGTCTGAAAGACTTGAGAACACATTAGAGTCACTTTGAATATACCAACTATGTAAGAAGGACACAAAACAAAAATTTAGTCATTTTGGATTAAATAAGAAATCTAGAAAAATAGTCACCTCGACTATATAAACTAAGTCAAAAGGACATGGTAAACATTATAGTCGCCTCGACTATACAAACTTGGTCTGAAGGACATGAAAACCAATTCTAGTCTGTTAGAATAGACCCATAAGTCTGATGGACTTATTAATAACGCCTTGATACTTAGAAGATCGAAGAGGATTTCCCTCGAAGACGTGGTGAGACCCACGATCCACACTTCATGGTGAGCTGGTACGTCTGTAGATGATCGAGCGGCGATTCCTTCTACAATGAGACCACGTGGTGAAGTACAATAAGTTAATCTGAGCGGCACTCATTATATACGATTTCTCTGACCAAACAGAAATATAAAGAATAAGGCGTAAAACACAGGCAATGGGAGAGACTGAAAAAATGTGGCAAAGGAAAATAAATAAAGGATGGAACGAAAAAACATAAGTACCCAGGAACGCCGCAAGGACAGCAGAGCTCTAGGCTAGAGACTTTGCTTCCAAGCCGGGTTCGTCTATTTCAGCTATTGGGTGATTAGCGTGTGAGATTTACCATGCTGGTTTCCCCATCATACTCGTAATTTCTTTGATAGCATGGTGATTGTATCAGAGCCCATCCTTGTATGGTTGGTAAGTATTGAAGAGTATTATTACTAAATACATCAGTTTTAATTATCTTCTTTGGACTCAGCTATAGTATTTTTCTAAGGATTCGTCTCGTGAGTGTTATTTTACACACTTGTAGTATTTTATTCTTGGAATCATGGTGGCTGTATCTGAGCCCATCCAGTCATGTAAAGTAGATGTTGAAGCATATTGTACCTAAATATGTCAACTTTAATTCCCTTCTTTGGATTCCGCTCAAATAATTATTATAATTTAGTATTTTTATGTAGTCTCGTGGTGTAGATGTCAATTTTACATAATTGAAATGCTACAAAACATTTAGTACACCTAACAAGAATTCGTGCTCCAAATGTCCCCGTTACTGATACTCACCTTGACCATCTAACCACCGAAATGTGTCAATTTAACACTAATAGTTTAGTAAATGTTTTTAATATGGAAGGTGAAAAAAATAATGAGTTAATTTGAAGTTGGATCCTTCTACCTAAGATGTACTGTGTTATGTATGTTTGAATTTGATAACAAAACTGGACTCTTGTCTTATTTCTAATTAGATTTTAAATAAACATATATAATTATATATATAAATACATATATAAAATCATACATTATTATTATACTACTATAAAGTCACATGGCTGACTCACTCACTAACATTAATGTTACCCAATTACATACTAACTAGAAACTTGTAACTTGGCAAATTTATAGCTTATAGCCTGTAACTGACGGGAAAATTCCAAAAAGTAAAATAAAAAATATATAATCCTGCCCTTCAAAAAATTCAGAATGGCGCAGCAACTATTAAGTTGGTGTGGACCTTTCTTTGGAGGTTTCTTGTGGCTAAACGGTAAGACCTATCCAAAAAACGGAATTACATTAGCTTACATCCACTCACAAAGAAAACTCACTAGGGTCTTAGGGGTGGAGCCCCCAACGAGCGAAGCGAGTATATAAGTAAGCAGCCCCTACATGCAAAGTCACGATCATTAACGACTTAGTGTGAGGTTTAGTTTCTGGGAGAGTAGCTTGGAGGAGATTGATCAGCATTAGTGTTAAGGGGAGAACAAATTAATATCATAGTGGTAAGTGAAATGTACAATTCCGCCTATGAATGTGTCTGGATGGGATTCGAACCTGGAATTCCCTTTATTGGAAATCAAGTCAATTGATTTAAAGTTTGATGTTTTAAACCATGTGAACGTAGATACATATTTTTAAACTAGCTTCAAAAAAAAGTTGTATTTTTGGTTTCTAGCTTTATCAAGATTCTTTTATTGGCATCGGAACCAAAAATCAGATACGGCTAGTAGAAATTTCAACCCATCTAACTACAAATATTCATAATTGGGTTTTCCATTACATCAAAGATGGTTTGTTAACCTTTGTAATCAATAGTCAGTTCATAGTGGGAATAAACTTGACTCATCTGTTCACACGCCAAGCCACAAGTCCTACATACTCAACTTTCAAGATATGCCATTTTGAAAGCTGTATTTCATATGCTAAATAAATTATCACAATGCTGACCTCTGTATATTAATTTATATTTGCTCTTAAATGTTTTTACTCTGTCGATCTTTTTATAAATGGAATTTTTAAGTAGTGGTAGTATGGGAGTGAAATGCATTTGTGTATATGACCAAATATATAAAGAACAGCAAACCACTCGTATCCCACCTCACAAAGGCTACATTTAATCACCTTACTCTCCTTCAAAGGCTATAGATAGCCCTAAGATTTAAAATCAAGTTTCTCAGAGGACGTTCGAAAAGTTTGATTATTATTGCCTTAACGTTCTCGAACACATCCAAGGTTTTATTTAAAGAAGGTTATCCGTCCTATGAAGTCACATATTGTACTACCCGTCTGGTGGTGTGCGTGCATTTCAATGAAGTTAATGGGGTATGGATGTGACGGTAAAATTCAGAAGACTTAAACTAGTATTTACTTAGAGGGTGAGATAGAAATATTATTTTTCAAAAAAACTTTTAAGTTGATCCACTTGTGATTTGAACTCCAACCCGCCCTTCACCAGTAAACCAGACTGGATGATCCTAACATATATGTACCGTGCCCACAGATACGTGTGTGTATGATTTATTTGGTAACAAAATCACTGAATAATAATATTTTATTACTTTTAATACCTGATCCTTCAAATAAAAGTTTAAGCTAATCCAATTAAAAACCTCTCTGTGGAATCTGTTTGTATAAAGTTTGTCATGGTTTTGTTTGTAATGGCGAGACTGAATTATCCAGACAAGTTTACAGTTTCTAGTTTTAGAGGCTTAACAACAAGTAATGTCAACAAGTACTGAAGGCTCCATATGTAAACATCAGTATTTCCCCCTTCCTTCTTTTTCCACTACTCTGTCCCCCTCTCGTTCCAACCTCCTTCCATATCCGACACATGACTTTAAACTCACAAGCTAAAAAACATATTAGAGAGGAAACTTTTGAACGTTTTGTCTACTTTCATTTGATTAAAAAACAACAAATAACGTTAGTATTTTTGTTGACTTTGCAAACTGTAGCTTTGAAAACATTCATTTGATACTCACCTTTATTATTACTTCTATTGTATTAACATCAAAGCAATTGTGCATTTTTCTCGGTTCAAATAAAAATTTCTACCATTCTAAACTGTACAGGAATGTAACTTACTACATGATATATTTTTAAAACCTTGTATATGTGTGTAGATATATTTTAATTACTCTTGTTAAAAAAGTATCTTTTCATGGTGATATTTTTTAATTAGTGCATTTAATAGTGCGTTTTAGTTTACTGGATAAGGGTAACGTAAAGAAAATTCACCCAGATAAAACGTGAGAGGGGATAATAAAACTACTTTGAGTAAAATCACCATCATCTCACGTAGATGAGATTTGAGTCTTCACCTCAAAGTGTTATGTGTTCAAAAAATATTACATTTTATAATATATCACCTGAGATAAGTTTTTAATATTTATTTTACATCAAATATAATATTGAAGAATTTACTAAAAAATCATCATCTTCATTACAAAATAAAATGGGTTAAATTTGATTTAAAAAAAAATTAGAGTACATTAAGAAACTAATAACATTCGCTTAAAGGTTAGTAATTAAACTTTAAAATGCTACTTTAATATAATTTTTTATCCTATTATTTATTATTTACTAAAATCTTTAAGAAAATGAACAGCCTCTCTAACAGACCATTACTGCGGCAGAAGATACCAATACTGTGTGCTCGAATAAGTAGTTACGACTTTATACAGTGATTTTTCAACTTTAAGGTAAACAGATTGAAATGTATTAAAATATATATATTTTTTTAGGATAATTGGTAATTTGTAAATGTTATAGAGAAAAAAGTAAAAGTAGTATAATATTTAATTTTCATATGTATTTTCCCATTTTATTATATATATATATAATTTTTTTAAGTATATGATGATATTTCGTATGTTTATCTTTTATTTCCTGTATTTGGAAGTTTTTAATACTAGAATATGAAAAATGCACGTGCAAAAATATTGAAGTTTAGTAACACAATCACTATTTTGTAACCTAAAAACAGCATGCCTAGGAACATTTTAATTGCGGGAACCTTATAAAGATAAATTAAATAATATTTTAAAAACGAATTTGAAGCTGAATAAAAAAAATCAAATCAAGCATTCAAATTCCAAGCTAAGAGAGTCGACCGAGTATGAAGTACAAATGCCTTTATACATTCAATATATTTCACATACTCGCATCTTACACAGTTATTTAGATCGCATATATCGTCTAGAAGCATGGTATCATACATGTTCCTTAACCAAACACATGGGGCACCAAAGGGTGAAACCTATATTAGAGTCCAAGTGGGTAAAACTTAATATATGCTTCCACGTAGTTGGGTTGTGCAATGGAATCAATATTGCAGTGGCTAAATGGCTGTTGTGTGCGACTAAGGTCTGTGAGGACCAAGTGCCATTTGGTATAGTATGTCCCTCTGCACAGGTATAAGTGATTGGTACCAACCAGAAGCAGTATCAGGAAAGACTTGAGGCACAGAGAAAATGGTGATTGATATGGTTTAAGATGGGACAGCCATGGGCGTGACCACATAGATTGATAGTTTGACCTTAGAGCTGAGGTGTATACATAAAAAGGAAAAGTTACCACACTTTCTTTTCCCTGAAAACCCATTGGTCAAGGCAATAAAACCAATTATTGCTCTTATTGGGGTAAACAAATATTGAGGTAAACTAGTACCCTTTTGGATCCCCGGGAGGGGAATAATTCAGGAAACATGAACCAAGAACAATCATTAAATAAATCTTTCCCTTTCAGCCAAGGAACATAGAATGTAAGGACTATGAGAAGGGTTGGTAAACTGGAAAATTTTAAAATGTAAATGTAAAATTGTGGTTTGGATATTGTGGGTTTAAGTGAAGTCTGGCGGAAAGATCAAGGTGAAATAGTGTCTGGAAATTACACAATGACCTCTTCAAATGAGTGGAGATATAGATTAAAAATGAAGTGGTTAAAAGTGTAACCAAAGTAATGTTTGTGAAACAAAACATTGAACCAGTAAATATTTTGAAAGAATAAGTGTACATGCCAACAAACGACAACGATGTTGTCGAGGTAGAGAAAATATATGTTGAAATTGAGGTAATTACTGATCAACACGAGGGAAGAAGAAAGCTTACACCTTTATCATGTGCGAATGGAAAAGTGTGGTTAGAGAATACCTGGAGTAGAAGCACATAGAGCCACATAGACTGCCAGTGGAATGGCCTGCTGGTGACTAACACCTGGTTCAGTAAACTAAAGGAAAAACTCTAAACATGGAAGAGCCCAGGAGACATCAGCAGGTACCAAATAGACTAACATAAAATATCAAGTGTGATGGAAGAAGAACAATTTGAATTCATAAAAATAAAATAAACCATTAATATCTAAGGGATGCTAATAATAATAATAATAATAATAATAATAATAATAATAATAATAATAATTTCTGAAAGAGTTCTGGAATTAAATGAAGAAGTCTACGTTGACTTCATTTACTGGCAACAAGCATTCGATAGAGTGAAGTAAAGGAAACTGATGGAAATACTCAAGAAGAAAGAAGATCGGAATAAACTTGAAGGAGAGAAGGCTAATTGCAAACCCCTACCTGGGACAGCGAATGAAGGTGAGTATGAATGATGGCGTGGCCAACAGCATAGAGATAGTAAGAGTAGTGAGACAGGGATCCTTTTTATCAATCATAGAGTTCAACTTGTATAGATATTGGTTGGATAGTGTAGCCCTGGAAGTATGTGGCAATTTCGGGATAAGAGGAAGCATCATAGTCACAGTAAAATATGCAGATGATATAAACTTGCTGGTCAAAAATAAAGAATATTTAAAGGATATCAAGGACCGGCTGGTGGAAATAGGAAAACATATAGCATGGTGAACAACATTGAGAAAACCAAAGTGATATGATCTAAAAAACTGAAGCCCCACTGAAAATTATAATTGAAAACCAGGAGTTGGAAAACAAAGAGCAGTTCAAGTACCTGATAATTCTGCTGACAAATAATGCCTACAACACCAAGTAAATTATGTCGAGGATCGCCATTGTCAAGGAAGCATTAAACAAGTAAAGGTTTCTGCTGACCAGCAAACTGAATTTGAAAATGAGGAAGAAGCTGATGAAATGCTACATTTTGAAGCATCGTGATGTATGGAGTATAAACTCGAAGAATATGAAAAAAAAATACTCGGAGAAGTCTGAATTGTGGTGATGGAGAATAATTGAGAAGATTATGTGCACATACAGGCCGAGAACTGAAGAAGTCTTAGGAAAAGTGGATGAGAAGAGATCCAGTTTTTATGTGATTCTTTGGTACTAAGCAATTTGTATTGGATACATCCTTATGAGGAACTCTCTTCTGAATGACGTCATAGAAGAAAATATCGATGGAAAGAGGAGCTTATAAACGAGGCTTTAAGTATTGGTTGAATTAAAGAAAATAAGAACTTTCTGGATGCTGATTGAGGAAACAAAGGATAGGGTGCATTGGCGGTCTAAGCTTCCGGAAAAAAAAGGAATGGATTTACTTTAAGACAGAACAACTAGTAGTAAAAATAATAATAATAATTAATTAATTCAAATCATAATGGATTTAATATTTATATAAGCTTTTTTTTTAAATGTAAAAACCTTCGTTTTTAAGAAATCCTAGTCTCATAGTTACGCAAATATATCCAAAATGTTGTTGAAAATTAGCTAATATAACATGTTTAAGTATTTCTTTTTATTAATAAAACTAAAAAATAGAGCTCTTAAGGGAAATTAGCCCTGTTAGAATCCTTCGACTTTATTTTGGCTTAAACTATATTTTGAAATATTTCATCGTAGGATTGAATATTGTGTTAGAGCTAAACAATGACAATTTCTCTCTTACCTAGGTTAATGTTTATACAAATAAAAATTAAATTTTACTTTTATCACTGTTTTATTATGATATAGTGGATCTATGAACTGAACGGTAGAGTGGTCGGTCAATCTCCTTATAATAGTGGTGGATTCAGGGCTGGTTCGCTGGGGAATATGCCCCCCTTCCTCGCCTCCCACTCGTGTTATGTTCCTAGGAATATACATAACTCGTTTAAATTCGTTTTTCCTGCAAGGTAATATGATAACATAAAATTTGAGATATTTTGTTTAGTGGCATTAGCTATTTTAAACTAATTATAATCGGAAACACTGATAGGCCCCTACTGAAGTGTCGTCTATATAGTTCAAGGCATCATACAGTTTGGTCGTCCGTTATGTTTACTTCATAGTGATTTGGAATTTGTGTGACTGTGTCCATGAGTCACATTACGTTTGAGTGTCACATTTGTTTTGTTATGTGCATTATTTCGTGCCCTTTTTTGTATATTTCTAAAAATAAACTTATTGTAACTCAAATAATTATCCAAACATGCAGATTTACCGTTATTGATAAAAGAGCAGCGGGAATAAGCCTAATCTGTTGACATTTTTAAAAAAGTTCAAAAGTAGTGTTGACAAAGTTTGAAAGGGAATTGATAGTGTGAATAAGACAAGAGTAATTTAATCACAAAACTCTCTAAGAATTTTCATCTTCAACATTAAATGAAACTCAAAATTCTAAAGAAACTGGTTTCTCTGATTGTCTTAGGAAAATCGAATCAAGAGTAATAGAACATAAATTAATACCGATCATTAAGACGATAATATTTTACGGAATGCGAAATGTCACTTTGGATACTCATGGATATGAAGGGTCAATTTTCGCTGAAGAAGCCAACTTTGATAGATTGAAAATTAAAGGGAGTCTAAAGGCATTATTAAGATCTCGTGTCAATACTAGTGACAAGATCTTTGAAAACCATTGGCAATAAAGTCTACTTTTATTAGTAAAACGGCTTAAAAAGATCTAATAATATGTTATAGGAGACTATACAATGAAAATTTGTAAAACAATCATATATTTTTTAAAAGTACTTTGGATGACGAAACAACTTACGTAGATATTTCCAAACATTTTTTTTCGCCACGTCTTTCCAAACAACTTTAGCTCTGCTTTCGAGATTTAACCATAGAAAAAGCGCAACTTATAAGAAAACCTTCTTGGATTTACCATAGCTACGAACTTAACTGGTGATAGTTTGAGCAACAACATAATTGACTTTTAGAAATATAAAATTTGGTTATTGCATTACTCCGTGTACAAGGCTACGTAGCGAGTGCTAACGTGAAAGGATCATTGAAAGGAGTAGGAGCAGGAATTTTGAAAAACGGCTTATCACTATTTTCTCACATTGTGCCCATCACATGCTGAATTTGTCTTCAAATAAAACAATTACGTTGCTGGTACCTAGTATTCGCAGTACAGTCAAAATAGTTACAACATTTTAAGAGAATCTGCCTCAAAAACCCAAATGTATAATAGTAAAACACAGAGCTTTTACCTTCCCAGAAAGAAATAAAGGCCATAAAGGTTTGTGAAACTCGCTTGGTTGAGAGTCATGATGGAGATAGACAATCTATTTTGATACTGGCTGCAGTAGTTTCTGTAAAAATATATTATATAAGCAGCACCTATACTACTAGTACCCATGAAGCAGGCAATTCCTGGCCGATGTCCTCAACAAGTTGCAAATTTGAGTTTTTGAGTTTTTTCTGTGCTTAAAAATGTTGATATTGCCTCTAGCTTTAACAATACTATTTTCGATTTAACTGCAATTGTTGACATCTGTAATGCATTTGTAATAGTAGAAAGAACAAAAGCGACATTAAATATAAATTAATATTTCAAGAGTTAGAAATGTGCCAAAATAACTGACCGACTATTTTTGAGTGAATTTTTATAAACTTATCTTGATTATATGATTTCAGAGTTAGATTCATGACTCTCCAAAGATAGTACCAAAGCTATTTCAATATTTCAAAAAAATATACCCAAATTTATTTTGATTTCAACAAAACAGATAAAGAAATTCTGAATTCAGCATAAACATATAATTCCAGTTTACCGTCTAATATAATATACTATACTATATTATAGTGATACTTTATGGAATATTGAAAATATGGAAGGAATCCTGGATGCATAGATCCAAATATGTCGATATGCTATTGGAAGTTGACAGATATATGTTTATGTTTCTAAACATCGAGTCACTATTGAAAATTTTTCTGTGATACTATTTTACACTTCAATTGAAAATCGATATTTTAGATCGTTGGAAATAATTAATAAGTTACCTATTTAAGATCAACAATGGGTCAGGAAAGACTCAATGTTTAACAATACTCATTAGAAAAAAACACACGATAACTCCTGTATAAATTCTAAATATATTTACCAGTAAATAGGCTATATCATGAAAACTTCAATTAGTGTTTATGCAAACTTGTTATATAATTTCAAAAAACTGTATATATATATACATATATATTTAACACCACACGTTACTATTAATTCGGGTTACACGCTTATATACTAATACCCTCAATGTTTTTAAGGACTAAGAAGGTTATATTTATAGGAATTGTACCACTATTTATGTAGTGGAAGAGTGGAAAACGAATTTGAAAAAAACCACCCTCAACACACCCAACCGAGATTAAAACCTCTGTCGCCCCGTCATATGGACACTGAAGTGGGTTGCTGAATATAAAATATTAAGCTTTATAAAAACTCTTCATAAAACAAAATTGGTTATTTGCACCTTATAGACCTCATAAAATTATAGTCTGGGAAAATTTAAAACGCTAATATTCAAGTTCTTAATCAACAAACTAAACATGATGATTATCTCAAAAATGCTTTTATTTAATCTAATTTTATATTTACTTATTTAAGTAAATAATTTTATAACTTAGTAATTATATATATGTATAATAAATTTTTTTAAAGGATATTAAATATCTAGCAATATAACTATTTGTTCGTGATGGCCTTCTTGTCATTTATTTCTATATCCATCACTTGATAAATATTATTAATATATCAATAAATAGTAATATGTATAAACAGGAATGGAACACTGTGAACTAGGGTTACACTTTTTTCTTTCGTTCTTACATTCCCATGAAACCTTGTGAACTCCATTCCCCCTCCATTCCTTTGTTCTGTTCCGAGATTTGAACTGAGTCCCAAGAGAGTTTCGGCCTGAGAACCTCTGCTTGTTTTGTCCAAACATTGTATAGAGGTTCTTGTCAACCCTTTTGTATCGTGACTTTGTTTGCTTGCTTGTTCATTCGTTTGTTTGTTTAGATGGCACGTGACTTGATTGCGGACCTGAGCTCAGATGACCAACTCCTTTCTTTTGGATTCTAGTTTATACAGAAATAACTACTCCCTCTTAGGTTTATAGACACTATCAAGGGGGGATGGAAGGGGAGGCGCAAAAGAAACGGTGTTTTTTTAGTATATTTAGCAATTTTTTATTTTTTTTTGCCAAAATAAATAAAACAACCCTTCAGTAATAACATCTTAGGTTAACTTTCTTCACATGTCAATATATTTAGTTGTTGAATATCTAACAAGGATATTCTGGAAGTTAATGACGACTTTTTCTCTTCATTTAAAAATGTATTAGATAATGTCGCTAAGCTCATGATGGATATTCAGAAAATGTTGATATCAACAAGAGAAGAAAAATTCACCTCTATATTTTTACTGGAGCAATATTTTATTTATAAAAATGTTTTGCCGTAAAAATGGTAAAAACATTGGCCTTTTCTCGCGTCCTTTTACAGTCCATCTTAAAGAATGCATTACTACACCTTATTTATACAACACTTAATCTTATAACTTTAGGCTTATCTATTTCTCAATAATTTAAATATGATTTTTAACAGTATTTAACGTGAACTTAAAAACACACGGCTTATATGAGTTTACAAATTATAAATTATTTGAAAAACGCTTGAATTTTTTAATAAGGAACGTTTAGGAATATTTATAAATAAAATTCAATTTTTAGTGAAATTAGGTTGTACATGTTATATTAAACTAACGTGAAAGACATTATTGTGTAATATAATATAATATATTTGTATAGTATTTGATTTGTATTTTAAAGAGATTGGTAATATTAATTACAAGTTATGATACAGTATAATTAGGAATATCTTGAAAATAAAGCAAACATCAAAAATATTCAGTTCATATTAAAATTGTAGATATTTGAGTCAAAATTATACCTAAAACTATGTTTTTAAATACAAAGGATGATGTGATCATGCATATTTATTATTTCTGTATTATTTTGAGAATTGACAGAACAAGTTATTAAATTTTGAAAAATATAAAATACTGAATTTCTTTCTTATCTGTATTTCCCTGTTCCTCGGTTATTGCAGCAAGTGCAGGAATGTTATTCACACGAAATGTTTCGATGCTACGACGGCATCATCCTCAGGTCTGGTGAAAAACAAGAAATACACCAAATTAAATCATGGCTAAAACACATTCTTGTCTTTTACGTTAATTTAATACAACTTGTACAACCTAATTTCACTAAAAATTGAGTTTTATTTATAAATATAATTAAAAATTAACTTAATCTGGAACATAACGCCAAATACAACACATCCAACCATATTTCTTAGAGATATAATTAATTAATTATCTTGGATGTATGTGTCATTCCTCACCCTCCAGAAGACCCTAGATGGCCCATAAATTTGAAATAGTAGAGGGGTATATGTAATTAAGTGGGATTTTAAATGAAGGAATATTGTGACTAGTGGGTATGTATATATTTTGAATGACACAATCAAGTAGGCTATTAAGTGTTTATCCTGAAAATGCGTCAGAGACCCTGTAAAACGTCATCATTTCAAGATGGTGGCCAGAACAGGCACTAATCTCTTTTTTGTTTTGTAACTCATTTTAGGTGGGTCCTACGACCATTTTGATCATTTCGTTTCTTGTTCTAGATAAGACAAGGAATAGTAAAGGTTATAATCTTTTTTTATATATCTATTGTCATTTTTGTGATATAAGTCCCTGAATTCTCATACCATTGAAAATCAAAGTTATTTGTGAAAATAAAGATATTTTCTATGAAATAATTAAAGCATTTGTTTGTAAAAACACAGTTTATTAGTACAAAATTATTGTGCATGCGTAAGAAGAGAGATAATAAGGTTTTACATGTCATCTTCAGAAACCACAAGTTAATTTCCTTCGTTACGATAATCAGTGTAGTCACATACCTCTTCATCACCATCACATTGACAAAGTAATGTGCACCTTATAGCCTATGTTTGTCATTTGTAGTTTACAGCACAGCGTCCGTGGTCCCAACCACAACGTAATAGCTCCATAATAGATTCTGGTTCATATGAAAGCTTACTCATCGCAGGAGAATATTGACGCTCCCACTTCTCCCACCTAAGCTGTGACGGCTCTGGGAGATTAGGGTGTTGTAGATTTGCACGTCACCACTCCATTACCCGGTAAAGAGTCCTTGAGATGTGTTCTGCTAGACAGGATTTTGTTGGCGGCAGATCTTGACTTTCCAATTATTCTTTCGTAAACATTCACCAGTGCAGTAGACCAATGTCCGAAAACCTTTTGACTGCAAATACACCTGACAAATGAATCACCACTCTATACTCTTCAGTTTTAAATTCTGCTAGACATCTAAGGCTTCACAAAATCTTAAGGATTTCTTCTTCTGCAGTCTTAAAAGATTTCCAGGATGAAAGTTTTCCTTTATTCTTAAGGACCCCTAGTAATGTCACACTCAGACAAAGCATGAAAGCCTATTAATATCTTCACTTTTGTAGACCCTAGAGTACAGCACAAAAGGTTAAGTTCTATAAATCGTCTGTTAGTTCCAACTCCATCAATGCACATGCTATCTGATGGGAAAAACTATGACTAACACAGTGAAAGAACAAAAACATTAAAGTCTGATGAATAAATGTGGAGGGTGGTAGCACGAGTTGCGACGCAACGGCAGGGCAAAATTAATTTTGTACCTACCTCCTCATGTGTGTTTTAAAGCTACTTAACATAATTTCCATCCGATGACTTGGCCTAACTTCTCCAAATTACAACTTGATTTCTTTAAATGCTCTGTGCATACAATATTGCTTTATTTGCGAGATATGCAGATAGCTCATACTTAGTCTTATAATGAGATAAGAGAGATTTCATAGTCACTGTTGTAATATCGGTAGAGTCGGTGACTATGTTCTCAATAGGTGTTGTGTTTCCAGCTCTTTTCCTTCTGATAGAGTTTTTTTAGTGAATTCTTCAGGTAATCATCAAACACCAAATAAGTTTCATCGTAACTCAACAGATAAGGTTATATCTTCTTGTATAAGTCAATTGCAAGACCATAGCATGTCTTAACGTGCGAGGGTTTGTGAAAAGCTTGAAATTCTGGAATTCGATCAAGAACAGTTACAGAATATGAAATTGGTATTTTTTTTGTATTGGTAGATACACCCTTTCTTCGGTAAAAGATCATGGAACTTGGGTCATGTTGTTAGAGTTTAAATGTAGTTTATCTTCAAGTACCTTCATCAATTTAGTTTTGTTTCAATTTAAAATCATTGCCCCATCTAAGTTAATCATTAAACGAGGTACTGCAGAAAATTCATATTTAATTGAACACTCGCTTAGATCAATGCCAGTTTGACTTATTGAAATAATGAGTAAACGTTTAAAGAACGAACCATCTGCCTTCGGCTGTATTATGGTGTCTGATACTTTTGTTTTGACAAATTTGTATGCTTTTTACATAGCTTAAGATTTTCTTTTTTCATTGGTGCTCATAAGCTACATTTCTTTGATTGAATCCACTCTTCTTTAAATATTTTGTACATTTCATATTCTTTTTCTTACAATATTGTCGTATCATAAATGTTTTAATCGAACTCTTCCTTTGTTGAGATGTTGATGAGTTCTTTTCCTTCATACGTTACAGGACTAGTCCTTGACATGAGAGAGTTTTAGATCTTTTGAACATCTTCTTTTCGGCGCGAGCTTTACACGCTGTTAGGTGATAATGCTTGAACCGATTTTTATGTGTGTTATTAAACATTTATTTGCTTATTTAGCCAGTCCTGAAAGTTAAGCTAAGAAAACTCGTGATATAGCCGGCTTCCGATTAGTGATATTAACCACACCACCTATTACTTTCATTGACCAATTCTCTTTTTCAAGAGCCTCATTTGTTCATAAATCAGAAAGGTATATTTGTCACGTTCGTGACTTAATTCAAGTTACAACAGTTTTTGCTTTAGGTGTGACACTACATGTTAATTGTACCAACTTCTTTATTAATATGAGCTGTGTATCTGTGCTAGTTGTACTAGAATCTATGATCGGGAGTGGTCAAACTCTTGTTTCTTTACTACTTGGCTTATTTATGATTGAATTAAAAGGTGACCAAGTAGGGGCTGTATGCAGTGTTTCTGAATATGCCTTACAGTTATCCGTCTCATTTTTTTTCTGGAAGATTGAAATTTGTGTCCGGCAACTCGTCATCGAAAGATTCTTGATAATCTCTCAATGATAATACTTGTGTCATCAGCCAAAGAAGGTTATCATTCTTATAGAAAGCTACAACATGCTTAATCTTATCTGTACAGTCTGTTATCGGCTTTATTGCTGGGTTCTATAATCTGCATCTTTTATTAGTGCTACACGCTATCATGGTATGATCTCAGACAGGGATTGAGGAACCTTGTTAAGTGAACTATGTGATGATGATCCTGATATTTTACTTGGGTTTGACCATTTGTTCGTTTCAATAATCTTTCTCCTGGTAACCCATCATTACAGTACCGTGCAAAGTTCCTTTTCCATATTGAGTATTTTCGAGAAAATCAATGTTTACCGCAGTACAAAACACAAATCTCCCATATACTAGCTCCAAGAGAACGTAAGCGCCTCCCTTCTTATCCATGCGTGTTACCACCTCCGTCGCAATCTGTGTCTCAAACCAAAGTATTTTAGCATAATCTATAGATTCTACAATCTTGTTAAGGAATTGAATTATAAATTCACTACGAGTTTCTATGTGCATTTTCAGTCCAACTGCCACTTTCAAGGACAATTCGTGTGTATGTTGAGAGTTAGAAGCACTTGTGCTGGAAGCTTGACGTGGTGAAAGCATCTCATACATAAATAACTGTGACAATTTGTAGATCTTTTTGGTTATATTAATGTCACGCTTTTCTGAAGAACTATTCATATTTATCTTTCCTTAACAGCACTACCTGAAAAAATACTGAATTCTTGTGGAACAACTTCTTCCACATTTACGTCTTTAAAACTTCCTGTGAATTTCCACTTTACGTGAGTTAGTACAGTTCCCCGTAAAATCTGTGCTGCCTCAAGAAGGGTTCTCATATTGTACTAGACGTCCTCAAACCGTCATTTTGCTAATGACAATGCAGCATTGGCAGTTACTTTAAGTTAGACCCGTTGTGGATCGTCGAGCCTTTTAAGATGACTAAAAACAATACCAATTCAATAAAGCTCTTCCTTTAGGAAATTTTTTATTTGTTTTATATATTTTATCTGGTCTTCATCTAAGCCATTCTTGGCTGCAATTTTCCTTTAAAAGTTCTATATTTCTCTTATTGTGGTTACATTATCTTTTGAAGAAAATCACTGAAGGAGGATAAAAATTTGACAATTTTTTGTTGACAAGATAGTGATTCAGATTTAATCACTCTACTTGATGTTGGTTTGGGTCGCAAGACATTCACTACGTGTTTATTCCAACATGCCTTGTGATGTGTGATGTCTCTTGCGTAAGGATATCCAGGATCTGTATATTCTCTAAGATGAACCATTAATACATCTTAATATAACTGTTCTATTGATCTATTTAAGCGGATACCTGTTAAATCAGTTGGAAATGTGTGTAATTTATTAATTGTGTTTCCTTCTTGATTGCAAAAGAAGCAGTTTTTCTTATCATACATCGGTATTTTTGATCTTGTTGTGTAGCTTCGTGGTTGTTCTTCGCAATCAGAGGTAGAGGGTATTGGAACACTTAAGCATTTTACATACAGTCTTTCCCTTTGATTCATATTAGACTTATGGGTAGTTTTTTTTATAACAATCTGATTGTCATTATGAATTTCTGTTCTTAAGATCCTCAGGTGTTAAGTTACCTAACCGATTTGAAATATTCAGGTATTAACTGAAATTCCTCTCGGCTCTCTTGTTATTACACTATAATACCTCTTCATAATATTTGGAAGTAACCAAGGTACATTACCTTCTATATTCTTGACATAAAATGCACAACGAAAAGTCTATAGCAATCATTTTTTTTGTGCATTTTGAAAATGGCTTCGACATCTGGATGCGTTGCCATTTCTAGTTAATTTTACTCTTCAATAATTGTCATAGAAAAACTAATAAAATTGATAACAACCAACACTCAATAAATGAGCTCATACACCATTAACTATCGATAAACAGACAATATTATGAACTGTGATGAATAAATATTACTATATTTAGCCTCCACCTAGCCCACTTCGGTGTTCACTAAATATGTACGTGTGATAGCTAAAACCAGATATAGAAATAGAAAAGAAAAAATTAATTAGAAATCACTTAGTAACATCTACAAAGAGAAAATTACATATTACACACAAATAACTCTAAATACATTATTTGCAGAGTTATATCTCAGAAATTATAATAGATATTGAAAAATATATTGAGTTCTTTATTAATAATTGTCTTATTTAGAACAAAAAAGATCATGGTCAAAATGGCCGTAGGACCAACCTAAAGCAAGTTACAGACAAAAAAAACCCCAACAGATTAGTGCCTGTCCTTGCGGCCATATTGAAATTATGACGTCATACAGGGTCTCTTACACATTTTCAGGCTAAACACTTGGTAGCGCGTGATTGTGACATTCATAAGCTATACATCCCCACTAGTAGCACTATTCCTTCATTTAAAATCCAACGGAGTAAGATATATTACCTGATGCCCCTGCATGAGCCATATTTTAGATGTTTTATATTAATTTATCTCTATCTTACACATAGAGAAAGTATTGTGATACCCAAAAAGATTGAACTCGAGATTTTGTTGAATCTTGACATTTCATGATTCCTCGAATACGAAAAGGTGGGTTTTTGAGTTTCCGTCTTTCTGTATGTTTGTCTGTACCTCCGACTAGAGCTTTAACTATTTTAAGAATCGGGCTAAAACTAGGAATCTAGGGTTTTCATAGAGTTTACTTAAGGGATTTTTAGAATTTAATATATTACCCTATATTTAAGGGTAATTTACTGAAAAGTAAACAGAGAAAAGTCAATTTTATCAAAATCATTTAAGCTGATTTTGATAAAATGTCATTTATAAACATTTATAAATATTCCAAACAAAACGGCTACATTCAATAATTCAGCTAAATTAATTTAAGGGCTCCGGTTCAATGTGTACATTACCATTTTTTTTATCATATCTCCGAAACTATTTGAGATACTAAATTATTTATCATAAAAATATGTAGAACTATTTTTAATATACATATTTTATTCGAAACACATTTTTATAAAACCAATAACTTTCAAGCAATACGAAATTAAAATATTTTTTAACTTTTCGTACACTAAAGGTCAAGTATTACGACCGTAAAAATCCAAGCTATAATTTTGATGAGTGTCAACGTCTCGTGACCCCTCTCCCCCTATATCTTCCCCCCACCCTCCCACCTCCCAGAGCCATAAAAAGTGGTCTTTGCAATGCCGTTTGTCTGTGTGTTTTTTAACCCCAAAATTAAGAGTAGGTTAATAAAAAGCGAAAAAAAATCGATTTTCTCTAAATCATCTCAAACGATTTTGATTAAAATTCGTATCTTTGCGTGGATTAAGATTATAAATAAACTGACTATTTAAATTTTCCCATGAAAATGACTTTTAGAGTTCCTTACAGAAGCGTTGTGTTATTGGGCCCGGTGGTTCAACTACTCTCTCACTGTCACACAATTTCAGGTTTTAGGTATTAGAATATATGTTTCCTACATCCCAACAACCCAGATGCTTTCGAACAGCAGTCTCCAATATTTCTGTAAGAAAAATCGAAGATACAGTAGTAGGCCTATGGTGGTTTGGCCTAAAAATCTTTTGGTCTAAAATTCAGTTAGCCCTAAAATAATTTGGCCTTAAAGTAATTTGTTTTAAAATCTGTTGGCCTAAAGTCATTTGGCCTTAAAGTCAACTGGCCTAAAATTCACCTGGCCTAGAAGTCATTTGCCTTAAATTCACTTGGCCTAATGTCAGTTAGCCTAAATTTAATTTTGAATTTTAGAAATTCGATGCTAATTTCGCTAGGAGTCACGAAAGTCATTTTTCCTAAAGTCAGTTGGTTTTAATGTTATTTCGTCTAAAATTCATTTGGCCTTAATTAACGCATAAACAGTTGTATTTCACGAGTGAAAGTACTAATTTTCAACACTTTTTAAAAATTCTTCAAATTTGCCCGGAAACTACTCCAAATATATGAGCCTTACGTAAAAAATGAATAGCACCTATTTTGTAGATAATTTAATGTACCTTAATTTATACCTGAATCACGTTTATCAAAAAACAAAGAAGAAATTGGCTATTAGATTATTTTTTTGGTACTTTTACACCCCTTCCAAAAGTTATGTAGAGGTCAGGGATGGAGAAAATAAAATTGTATTTTTATATTTATCCAAGGAAACTTTTAAACCCATAAAATCTTTTGTCAGATTTTTCATGGCATTCTTCCAAATTTTTTCTGCTCTGCCACCTGGACTATGGAACAAACGAATATATTAGTCAAGGATGAAACACTCACGCTCATTTAGGCCCATAATCTGTAGATAAATTTACTGTCCTAAATTATTTTTGTTTATTTGTAAACTGTTTTAGTATGAAGAACTAATCAATTAATTTTGACAATACCCTCCAATCCATTACATTGTTAACAAATATTATTATAGCTGTGTTATGAATAGAAGATGCGTAAGAAGAAATCTCGTGCACCCAATAGATTTTTGAAGAGGTCTCTTCCTCTTCATCGGCAGCAATGCACAGATAATCCACCATTGCCTTTTCTTCATCGGCAGTGAGGCACATATAAGCACCATTGCCTCATCTTCATCGGAAGAAAGGCACAGAGAAACCACCATTTCCTCCTCTTCATCGGCAGTGAGGCACAAATAAGCACAATTGCCGACTCTTCATCGGAAGAGAGGCAGAGAGAAACCACCATTTCCTCCTCTTCATCGGCAGTGAGGCACAAATAAGCACCATTGCCTCCTCTTCATCTGAAGAAAGGCACAGAGAAACCACCATTTCCTCCTCTTCATCGGCAGTGAGGCACAAATAAGCCACCATTGCCTCCTCTTCACTGCTGACATTCCTCACTTTCGCTAAAGTCTCTGTACTTTTTCATTGTTTGTTCTTCTGACTGACATGAACACTAAACGCCAGTTCACCAATGTGTGGACAAATATAGTTTCTGTTCGTAGGGCTCCAAACCCGACTGTTCAGATCTGTTCAGATCTATTTCTATCCTATTTATTGTGCGACAAGCCTTAAGGGTTTTACTTGCAACGTCTCACACCATAACTAGGAACAAAGAGGTCAAGGATGAAACTAGGACTTGATAGTGTGTGTTCACATGTCATTCATACAATTTTGCCCCGCCATCAAGATAACCAAATATTCACAAGACCTTATTAAACGATTTTTGAATACAGGTGATAAAAGTTAGTTGATTTGTATTTTACATAGCAAACAGTATGTTTGGACACAACAAATTAAATATTGATCCAGAACAAATCTAAAGTTTATATTTATACACATAATCTTGAATATTTGTTGTGAGCATATTAGCACGATGATAAGCTTTATAAATGAAAACTTATCATCAAATTCTTGGATAATTTTGACAGATATTTAACAACTTTTGGGATGACCATATGAAAACAAAATGCAAGGTGTATATTTTCACTGGAAAAATATTTTATTTTATTTTAAATATCCTTTTCCAAAAAGCCGCAATACTATAGTAGGACACTTATGGTGTTTCTGAGACACAAAGGGACGTTAATTAACGAACAATGGGCCCTTAATTGGCTAGAGGGGGTGGGGGGAGGATGTTGGCTGTATGTGTAGGGTGACGCACTGGAGGTGGGATGAGGAGGTGGGG
>CABFVX010006416.1:0-40103 GCA_902151425.1 Timema shepardi
CAAATAAAATGGTTATGTTCAACCAAGTAAATCTTTACCTAATTTACTGCCTCTCTCACCTTATAGAGATTAAGGGGGGGGTTGCAGTATTTATTCACTACCTTTTACAGGGGCTTATAGAGATGAGAGTTAGAATTCTAAAAACGCGTATTACTATTATTAGCTAGACATATTAATTGAATAAATTTATTAATTTTATTCAAGGTATTTAACGTTCACTGTTTGAACCGACTAATTATATCAGCACACGACTTATAATATTATGACTTAAAACTTGCATATCCACAACATCCATTCCCCGACACTTAATCTACCACTATAAGAGGGTAAAACTACATTTTACCAACTACAAGTTTTCCAGCCAAGCCAGAAATCTAACCAGGGACATGCTACAACCTAAGATAGGCTGTCGGGAAATAAATGAGGAAAAATAATATATACATATATTCTAAGAGTAAAATGTTCATAATAATTGTATATAAGATTTAAAATAACTAAATAAATTGACTTACACACTTTTAGCTAAGAAGGTATTTTTTTGTTGAATCACATACTAATATAACATTATTTACTTTCTGGCTAGCACAGAGGTAGAGAAAGTATTGTGATTGTCAACACAAAAATTGAATTCGAGATTTTGATGACTTTCAACGTTTCATGACCAAATCAGAAAAAATGGTTTTTGACTTTCTGTCTGTCTGTCTGTCTGTCTGTACCTCCAACTAGAGCCTAAACTATTTTACCGATTGCGCCATAACTTGGTATCTAGGGTTTTCATAAGGTCGCCCCGAGGGGTTTTTGAAATTGGATATTTAACCCTAAAACTAAGTTTGGTTTAATAAAGGGTAAAAAGAGAAAAAATATCAATTTTCTCAATATTGACTCTAACAATTTTGATTCAAATTCGTATCTAGGCATTAATTAAGATTATAAACAAAATGTGTATTTTCAATTTCCCATCAAAATGACTCTCGGGACTCTTTACAAAATAACAAATGTAAATTTCACTATCCCTACAACTATTTAAAATATTAAATATCTTATCATTGACAAATTATTGTAGTACTAATAAATAAAAATATTTTATTTGAAATATATATTTAAAAAACCAATAGTTTCTGATATTTTGGCAAATATATTATTATAATTTTGTGAGATTTTGTTGTAGTGAGATATTACTTAAGTTTTAACTTAATAATGATCTAACTTTATATAGTTAGTAGATAAGTAGGTCTCAAAAGAATGTATGTTCTTTTTTCTTCAACCTCTTACAGCAATGATCAGCTCTATCATTTAAGACTTAATAATCAATATTAACCGATTGTATTGGTCTAAATTTATAAAGAGAAAATTTATTGAAAATTCGATAACCATTAGATATGCCACCCCTAATAAAATGTCAAAAATTATCAGTATTTGTATAGCCTCAAATTAAAAAGTCTGTGATATATAGTAATATTTTAACCGCTAAATATATTTTTGACTTTAAGTATCATATAAATACTCATAAACTGTAGACAAAATTTTTATTTAAATCAAGGTTTTTTTATTAGTGTTCAGAAAATATAATCTAATTATTGGCCTTATTATAGTTTTATTTAAATATTTTTATTTTTACAAGCAACTATGCAATAAGATTTATATTAAATATAGACACATATTTTCGTTATCTAGAGGGCGAAATACTATTTTGAAAAAATTAAAGTTGGGTGATGTAATGTAATGTTATATATTTCCAATTAATAAATGGCACGGAACTCTACACAGACTTTCTCACTCTAGTGTTTAAAAAAAGAATATATTTAATCAAAACTTGTAATATATTTATAACTAAATATTATGTACTAGCAAACCCAAGCATAAATTGCGCTATACTTACGTAAAAGCTTTTCGACTCCCGGTTTTAAATTTTATAATTTTATTATTAAAGAATTAATGTCCTTAGTTGTATATGAAATGAAAAATATCGTTATTGGGTCCATAAGATTCAACACTTTGTGTTAAAATTTCAACTTCAGGTTAAAATTCTCAACATTTTATTTTGTGTTGCAACTCTTCATATCATAGCATTGCTATTAAATTCCTTATTTATAAATGTATACCAATAAAAAATGTAGCTATTGAGTCTAAAATGATAGATATAAATTATTGCTATACAAACATTTCCCCTAAATGGTTAAAGGATAAAGAACATAAACTTCTTGAGAAACACGTGCATATTTAATTACTCTATGGCAGGGCTATTCAATTAGTTATCCAAGTGGGCCACTCCATAAAATCTTAATATTTGGTGGGCCAGGCAGTTAATTCAATCTGGTAGTAATTTGGAACATTATTAGATTATAATTTTGTAGTTTAAAAAAGGGGCGTGTGTTTAGTGAAATGTAATTTGATATATATAATATTGATATAGCTCAGTGAAATTTAAAAAAATATATCTAAATTTTGACTAGTTTCACTATCAAGATTTCCTTTCTTACTACTCAAATTAGAACGTACCATTTTAGAAAACTTACAATAAGATTAATTACAAGCAAAGTACTCCATTATTACCATAAATAACGCACGAACAATAAGCCAGGTAAGAATCAACTGGCGAGACATTGGCTGCTGTAAGACGGAAGGGATAAGAGGTTTGAGTCTTTCTCAGCCACCCTGTTACCCGGCCACCTGCAGGTCCAAACCAAGAATATGTTATGTAACTCAACCTTTATGTGGTGACGCTAGGAAGGACAAATACCGGGGCAGTCGCGGCTCGTAGCTAAAATTAGTGGGGGGTGCTACTCCTGAAAATGTTTAGCCTTTATTTTAAAATTGTGTAATAGGGAATAAACATGTATAAAAATAAAATTTACACAAGAACTTGATAAAATCTTAACAAAAAACAAACACATATATTTTACTTACTTTAACTTAAATTGTTATGGTTCAAGCTTGGGGATCTATTAATTTAAAAATGAAATCCATTATCCTTTATTTAATTTGCGCTAAATGATCAATAATTTTCTCCTTGATCTCTGGATGACAATTGGAATTTTTTTCTTCATTGAGAATACTGCAAGCTCATGTCGTCTTTCCGAATTCATAGTGCTTCTTAAAAAAGTTGGTATTCCCTTCAATGTTGAACGGCAACGCTCTGCCTATGATGTAGCCATGGATATTGTCAAGAGGATATTTATTAGTTTAATAATTTCACTAAAAACATCATATAGATTATTTTCCAAGATAAACTTCAGAAGCTCAATTAATTTGAAATATTCATGAATATCAGTCCTACAATAGAATACCTTTAGTTCAGTTTCAAGCTTTTCTTTGTCAATCAAGGGATAAGCTTCAGTGGGAAGTACTATCTCTTTGGTGGGCTGTTCATTCTTAAATCTGGTGAAGCAATTCTTATTGAACAATTTAGCAGCTACTAAGTGTTTAGTGGAAGAATATGTGTCCTTTATATAAACACATATATAGTCACACTTCCTTAGTTACAGTCACAGGACTTATTTATTGGGGATACAAGGCCATGGTTAAAGTTTTCTGTTAAATAAAATAACTGGAAAAAAAATAATCAAATAGATTTGCTGGAAGCAGAATAGTAATCTAACACTCTTCTACATTTTACAACATTCAATAATAATGTACACGGTTTTTAAGCACAGCACACGCTGAGTAAAAACAAAAACTTCCACCATCACGCCAAAGCCGGCACTGCAAGAGCAACAGTGCTCTCTCTACCTGGCAGTCCCGCCTTCCTGACGACCCCCCTACTATGTGTGCATGCGCACAACAGTCACACACCATGTCACTGGGACTGTGAAGCGCACAATTTCATTAAAAAAATTGTATTTTTTTCATTAACTGGGGGAGGGCTACTGAATTACTTATATTAAGCTTAAGGAATATATATTGTGCTACAAAAATAAAGTTAAAATTAAAGAAAAAATGACTTATTGTATTAAATGTTATCAATAATATCAAGTGGAAATAGGGGGTGCTGCAGTTCCGCAGTGTTTATACACTAGCCGCCACTGAATACTGGGTATAGAGTGGTGGGCGCATGTCACTGGGAGTTAAGCTCGCAATCCAATGAGAATACATTATGTTGGTGGTGAAAAGGACAAAGTAACACTGAGTTTGCAGAGTCCCCCACCACTGTCCGTTCAAGGTCAGACACCTCTACATGCCGTTTGAACTACAGGACACATCTCCAGTGATACAGTAGTTGAACTTTCTGTCCACGAGTCAATCTGAGGAGCTTGATGGGCCAGATTTGGCCCGCGGGACGCCTATGGAATATCCCTGCTCTACGGCATTTGATAATTATTGCATTAAAGCATAACTAGTATCTATGTACAACTAAAGCTAACAAAATTGAATTAATATATTTGCCAAGATCTCAGAAACTATCGGTTTTATAAAATTATATTTTATATTAAAGTATTTTATTTTTAAAAGTGCAACAATTTTACAATGATAAATTATTTATTACCTCAAATACTTGAGAATATATGGTAATTTACATTTCTGTAAATTATATTTTGTTTATCATCTTAACCAACACATAGGTACGAATTTTAATCAACATCATTAAAAACCACATTTTCAAATTTGGGGGGGAGGGGCGTTTATGAAACATCAAAATTATCAAAATTTCTAGTTCAATTTTTTGACGATCATATTATTTTTTTCTAACAGTAAGGTAGCGAGAAAGTAAAAATAATATTTTATAAGTATTCTATTTGTTCAAAAATGTGTGTTATTGTGTATATACAAATGAAATACTCTAAAATGTCACCGTTTGATGAAACAAATTTCTGGAATTTATTAAAATATACAGTAAATTAAAAATATTCAGATGATTAGAATTTCAATTCCAAATTCAAATATAAATAAATACATACGTCTATAAAAACTATGAAATTATGTATAAAACCAGTTGTGCTCATTTTGCAATCACATATTGGGAATCAATTCATAGCCCTCATAAATATTTGATTATAATTATACTCTCATTTAAAATGATAAACGATGTGTCCAAACTCTGGAGCTAAACAGAGTCTACAAATCGTTTAGAAACTAAAGGTATCCACAAACCAATATTTAAACTTATATTAATAAATTATAATGTAACACCTTACTTCTGGAAGAAAATAAGTAACGCATTAAAATTAATTTTAATTATATTATTTATTGTACTGAGTTACGTATTAATATTAACAAAAACAAATAGATTAGAGGCTTCGGAGTGAATTCAGATTCTTCCTGAGCAACGCCAGAATGGTTTGAATAACTGGAAGAATCGTGTTCAATCTAGAGAACGCCATCAACCATGGTTGAATAACAAAATGTTTTAAAAGTTAGAGAGAAAGAAAAAATAATTGGTCACTTAGACCTACTTGCTAGTGGCTGATAAGTATTGGTGACAGGTAAATATCTCCAAATCGATTGGTCTAATGGTACTGGTGTTAGGGGAAGTAATTTCTTTAATGTATTATGCGAGTATTGTGCCTTTTATGTTCTTTCGTCTGTTAGATTAATGTTTTCAACTAAAAGTGGGCTTAGTAGTCCATGTTTACGAGTGTATAAAAATATGGTCTGGTTACAATCTAGAAGCTATAGGATAATATGTCCTTATTATAATTACTTTGAATATCAAAAGATCTAAGTAGACCCTACGTGTTCACAATTTGACATGTTCGTTAGAATATCGGCTGGAGATATTGAAAAATTTCAGACAAGCTCAAGGAGTGTAAGACAATATAATATATTCAGTAAATAGTAGGCGTAAATTAAACTGTTTTAAATTTCAAATAAATATCGTATTACTGTGTAAGATAAATAAAAATGAATATCTAACCCAAGTCTCCAAAATGATAAACCTATTTATGTTTTTAGTATTCAAATATATATTCCCAGCCCGAATATTCTTTATAAAACCAAATAACTCTATAATGTCATGTATTATAGAAAGCAAGACCACTACAAAACCTTAACTTACCTAACCAGAGATTTGTCATTATTCAATTTAAAATTAATAGCTTGCTAAAAAAAATTATTCGTAGCTATAATTACCAGTTCCTCTGTCTAGTCAAAGTATCTTGAAACTCAGAATACCTATGAAGATGAAATTTTGCAGGCAAGTATCCACTAGCCCCAGAAGGGTGCAGGAATACATTTTAGCCAAAATGTCCAAAAGGGGCCCCATAAATGGAGGGATTTATTATAACCCAAAGTTGAAAAAATTTCAAAGCTCAGAAAGCCTAGGAAGATGAAATTTTTCTCACAGTTATCCCCTAGCCGAAAAAAAATCAGAAATATTTGGTAACGGGATATTTCAAGTGCCCTCCCTTTTATGGGTTATTTCTAAGAAAAATAAGTGAAAGTACTCTCGAAGCCGAGTAGAACTAGGAAGCTGAATATTTTCAAGCAAGTAGCCCCAAACTCAAATTGACGTAAAATCACTTAGTGATCGAAAATCTCGAATGGGTCCCCCAAAATAGAGGGGTTTAAAAAAAATAGCTAATTCAAACAATTATCGAGGCTGAGAAATGCTAGGAAGCTGAAATTTTGTAAAATGATATCCCTTAGCCCATAGCCAAAAAAGATGCAGAAATACTTCATTACTGAAAATTCACACGGAAGCCCACAAAAAAAAAAGTATTACAAAAAATGTTGCTTTTAACTATATACTCGATGAGTAACAATTTCACACTTTCACTGTAGTATATATTTATATACTATAGAGTATTTAATTGATGTGCTCCTTCACCTCTGGCAAGACATTTTGTGAATGTGGGGAATGCCAGGCCTCCACTATGGTTCGGATTCCACGTTAAACTGTAGGTCCTTGATTTCATCTCACAATCACCCTACCATTACATTTTAGCGTAAGTGCGTATAACCCGAACGGGTAGTAAGACGCGGTGCTAATAATAATAATAATTGCAGCACCTCCCAGATTTGAGGCCAACTAAAAATTATTCCCATTCCCAATCATAGCTCCACAAATTCCAATGGGACACGTTACACAACCATAAAGAAAACGTTGAATTTTAACCGCTACTATGATAGTTTAAATTATAAATGTCATTTATATTTACACTCATATTTATTTACCATATTTAGTTAGGAATTGTTAACTGTTACTATTTATTTAGTACAATACTATAGCCAAATACGGACACATAAATAATACAATAAAAGAAACAATTTATTAAAATATATCTAAAACGTTTTCCATTGATTATATATGATTCTATCTGTGGCTAGCCAAACTCAGTGCCCCCCAAAAAAGGATTGAGTGTATATAGTTATTTTTACAAAGTTTATATTTTTGATGCCAAATTCTGGAAAACAAGAACTAACTTTTTTTTAATATACTATAGGGTTAAACTATGTTCTACATTGTTTTTATACTGCTAAAGTAGTTCTATCAAAATATGTTTCAAAATTTTTAAAACAAGGGAATGAAAACACTTGTGAAACAAGCTAGATATTTATAGTAAACAACAGTTGTTATTTGTTAGTTCTTCATTGTAAGAAGGAAGATGGACTATAAATCATTTTTCAAATAAAAATGTTTAGGCATCAAAAACAAATTTTTTAAACGTCAAGTATGTTTTCTAGTATTATAATATTATTTATTTATTCTGTTTAGAATTATATCTTATATATATAAAATTCTCGTGTCACAATGTTCGTTCCCGTACTCCTCCGAAACGGCTTGACCGATTCTCATGAAATTTTGTGAGCATATTGAGTAGGTCTGAGAATCGGCCAACATCTATTTTTCATACCCCTTAGTGATAAGGGTTGTCCACCCTTAACATTTTTCTATAATTTTTAGACATTTTTTAAATATCTTTATATAATTCTTATACCAGTGTGTAACGGGCAGCGTGAGGGGGAGAGAGGGGGGTTGTGAAGCTTATATAATTATGATACCACAGTGGGTAACGGGCAGGGAGGGGTGTTGTGAAGCTTATATAATTATGATACCACAGTGGGTAACGGGCAGGGAGGGGGGTTGTGAAGCTTATATAATTATGATAACACAGTGGGTAACGGGCAGGGAGGGGGGTTGTGAAGCTTATATAATTATGATANTAACGCGTTAACGCTCTTATTTATATAATAGGCAAAACCAACAAGAATGGCAATTACGTACACTATATAATTAATTTTACTCGTATTATCATGAAATGTATATATACATATATATATATATATATATATAATCTTAACTGTATTTAATTTTAATTAATTCGAGTAATAATTATTATATTAATCACAGGCTGAATATATTAAATATTTATTTCTACTTTTGTCTCTCTTAAGAAATTATTATTAATAATTTAATCGGCAAAATCTTGTAATAGTGTTGAAAGATCGTTAAAGTATTTATTAGAGCAAGCATATCAAACTTTCATTCCATGGACTTTAAAACGAACCAACATTTTAATATAAATGTTTATGAAATACACCATTTAAGATTATGACATTTATAAATTGATCAATATTTGAGGATTTCTAAGAAGTGAATAAGTATCAAAGCTAAATAATAAATGATGGTGTTATTGCATGTTTCCTTAGTAATCGACATCTGTTAGTAGTAGTAGTAGTAGTATTAGTACTAAGATCGCTATAAATTATAATAGTCATGTCAATAAAGTGTACTAACCATCTTTAAATAAATTTAATAAAATGTGTGGTTCACGCATCAATAACTTCACAATCATTCTTCTGTATGTGGGTTTCATTATTCTCAAAAAATTTTAAACAATAAATTTCACTGATATGTGATGAGGAACGTATAAATAATTCTAGTTTAGAGATGGGATTATCTATTCCGTCCTATGAAGTAATCTTAGTATACAAATTTTAATACCAGCCGAAATATATTGTACCTCAAAATAACTTTTCTAACCCTTCATGATAATCGTACTGGACATTAAGCTATTCTTCTTTTCAAATTCCGGGATACAAACTACTTTTGTTACTTTTCTCTCTTTAAGATTGAGTCCTTCTTTCGTAGGGACTTAAGGCCTTTGAGTGTTTTACATCAAGTAAAAGGAACTGCTGAGACACTCTGTTCACTTTTAACACCCTCGTGTTCTCAATTGTTTGGTGAGTCCAATTTATCCCTCCTATAAATGTAAGTTAAATAGTTTGATGGTGACCTGGCGGTCAAGGGGTAAGGTGTCAGACTTCTGTGCTGGCGGCCGGGGTTCAATCCTTGTTCCCAGCACAAATTTATCTGATTACCAAACCCTTCCTTCACCTCTGACAAAACATCTTGTGGATGTATGGAATGCCAGGCCTCCACCGTGGTTCGGATTCCACGTTAAACTGTAGGTCCTTCATTTCATCTCACAATCACCCTACCATATACACATTAGCGTAAGTGCGTATATCCCGAACAGGTAGTATGACATGGTGCTAATAATAATAATAATAATAATAATAATAATAATAATAATAATAATAATAATAATAATAAATAGTTTGGTGATACTTTTACCATTAAACACACTCAAGTATCCATTCAATGATATTTTGGTGTATTGGTACAAATGTTTATGAAAAATAAAACGAGTTATGGTGAAATTATGTATCACATATTCTTCAGCAATCATCTTAGAAAAAATGGCGCCAAAATGTTGTTATTTGCAATTATTTTGAAGACCAAACCAAATATCTGTCATTATAAAAGCTAGTAAGGATAAAATTCTCTATGAAAATGTTCCTTATAGCTTTTTTGAAAGCTTGATGTAAAATAATTTTTGGCATTATATCCTATTTTACTAATCACAAATAAACTATACCGATTTGACAAATTTCATGTAACAAAAAGTGAGCAACTGTTTTACTTAGTAACGCAACAAGGTATTGTTTGTTGTTTAGACAGTGGGCTATTAAACGAGAAGTGAAATGGGAGTAACCGTATTATCTCTTTTTTTAACAGTTGTTTTTCACGTGAATTGGAGTATTTTTTAAGGGAAATATGGAAATGAGTGTTTAGAAATTGTATAGGTAATATTGTTATATAGAGGCTGCATATAATCAAAGTTCGCATTTATGAATAATGAAATATTTGTAACACATTCATAAAATCATAGGGTAAGTATAGATGTTTATTTGGTAAAAGCTAGAATAAAAATTGTTATTTGATTAATGTGAAAGGAAAAATATTAATAATACTTTTAACGTTATCCTATATGCCCTGATGATTTTCCAAATTTGTTAAAATACATAAAAATATATATAACGCAAATACATAAAATTTTGTCATTAAAATCATTTAGCTTTTTTTTTTAAGTTTGAATTATTTAGTAATTAATTTGAAAAGCTATTAAAAGTAAGAATGATTACGAACATATCAAATTCACGTAAATTATTATCTGTATTTCAAACTAGTTTAAAATATATAAAGAAGGATATAGTTACCAACTTGTAAATAATAAAATATGTGAATACTCACGTTTAAAACAATTTACAATGCCAAAATTTAAGCCTGTGAAAAATCGACCACGCTGTAATACACCAGAGATATGAGGTATGTATAGAAACAAATTTTTGATGCTAGATATTGTTCTAATAAAAGTCTGCATTTATACATTAATAAAGGATTATAAATATATTTAGTCAATATCCTTACACCGTTTAAGCAAGTAACTGTAACGTTATAAAAAAAATACCTTAAGTTTGTTTGCTATGTTGTCCAAAACCAGGTGCACTAGATAGAATAGTTGGTTAAATTATGTATACAATAATCAAGTATTATGTGTTAAAAATACATTATATTATAGAGTGTAACTGGACATGGCATATTTATTCAATGAATTCCACCACCATACTAATTTTAACCATCAGCTCAACATCCCTATTCTAGTAATAGACCCAGAGCACACTTCAGTAGACATTAAATTATTTGGATATTAATCTTATATTAATACATTTTAAAAGTATCGCCCTTTAAAAAACTAAATTGAAAAATGGTATTTTAACTTTTGAATCATTCTTTGATCCTAATGAAACTTAACATAAATGGTGATACTTTATTATTATAATGTCAATATTTTAATTTATAAACTAGATTTAATGATATTTTTATTAAATAATTAATGAAAATAAAGTGACGTACAACTATCTTGTAATTTATAATTGAAATTCTGTTATGTATTACAATCCTCTGCTAAACGGTAATAAAAAATCTGATTAGGTTATACCATCATTCAATTTATAAATATTTACACATTTTGTATCTTAATATTTTTATGGCATGGTACATGATAGTAGAATTCTGTAAATAAGAAACTTTTAGATACGGTTATATGTAAACATGTGTTTTTATGGTTGACAATGATACAACCCACCACTGTGGCCACATGGTCTAAGGCGCTATTCTCACAATAAACTAGAATCTTGGTGATGCGGTGGTCAAGGTTTGAATTTAATTTGGGTGTACTGATGGTGGTTTTTCCAAAATAGTTTTCCACTCAAATTCGGATACACTTCCTATAAAATTTATTCTTCCTAATCCACATAATTAATGCATATGCGTATAATAATAACGGGTAGTAAAACATGGTGGTAAAATAATTCAAATATTAACTATATTACTATATCATAGTGGGGTTAATTGATATTACAATATATCATAGTGGGGTTTATTGATATTACAATATATCATAGTGGGGTTTATTGATATTACAATATATCATAGTGGGGTTTATTGATATTACAATATATCATAGTGGGGTTTATTGATATTACAATATATCATAGTGGGGTTTATTGATATTACAATATATCAAAGAAAGGCAGCTGCTGACATTTGTTTTATTTATTTGAGTTATTTAACCTACACTTTCTGAACTGAATGATTATATAAACGTAAGAGAATTTCTATGAACGAGAGAAAAAGGGCCTTACAATTTTGCCGGTAAAGGTATTTTCTCATAACATCCACGGTTATTTTACATGTCCACAAATGACACGAGACTGACTGATTTACTTTCCCTCCAAAGGAAGTTGTGCTACAGATTTTTAGCGATCAAAGAAAAAACCGTTGAATAGGGTTGGGCTTGGACTCGCAAACAATGGGTCCTAACGCGAGCCCTTTACATCTAGAGTTTGACAGCTGCTTACAGCATTTCTTGAGTAAATGAACATAATTTTAGCTCGAATATTAACAATTATATTTTTTATTTGCATTTAAATACGTTTGTAATTTACAAAGTAGTAAAATTGTAATATTCTTATTCCAAACATTTATATAAACCTTAAATATATACAATTCTACTAAGACGTATTAGAACTAGGGAACTCTTATAATGAAATACCCCATGATCTGCTGAATTTTCTGGTTAATATATTGTAGTAGTGATATATTTAACTTTATATTTTATTTACACTAGTATCCCTATTCCTCACATGTAGCTTGGGACCTAGATCTACATCTTGAATTAAACATTACATTTTTTATCTATGTTCATTTTTCTAAAAAATACAATAATAGGTTTATAATAAGCACCTAAATGTAAAAGTACTTCTTTCCTAAACCTATCCTACCAGTTGGTCCACCGCAGATATATTACACCCCCGGGTACCCTGCCCTGCTAGGTGTCTCACCGCAACTCTGGATCTAATAGTCCCCAGATCGGCGAGAAAGGGCAGAAGTCGGACATTATTGAGAATAGAAACTTATCTTGTATTCGTCCTGAAAGGAAGCAAGCCTACCTTGCTTGGCTGTACTATGGCGTAGCTTACATTTCAGGGTAAACGGAGTGTTTACATCAAGGGTCAAATTTATTTTAGCTTCATGTTTTGATTACCTGAAGCTAAGTTAAATAAAACCTGAAATATTAAAATAGAGCAAAAGTAAAATAAATTAACATAATAATTATATCCAAGCCACTTAGTGTATCAAAGTAGGGCCTTTTTTTTATACAGGCCTCTAGGTATTTATTGCTTTCATTGGTGTCGAAAAATACTAATCATCCTATAGCATTGCTTTAATTTACATTTACTAATAGAAAAATTTGAATTAAAATTAGTTTGAATACATGTTCCTTAATTTCACACAATAATATGTAGCCTTGGACTTTTAAATTATACCAATTCATATGTTATTTTCATTAACGTGCTTTTACTGTTTATAACACCGCTATTTACTATCTGTTTGGTTCACACGATTATACCCTAAATACCCCAATGGTTTTATGGATTAAGAAGCATATATTTAGACAAAGTTTACCCTCATTTGAGTAGAAATAGAGTGAAAAATATATTTTTTTAATCACCCTTATCACACTTGATAGAGCTACTAACCTTGATCCCCCTATCATCGTCAGTCAAGCCTACTGCGTGAGTAGCGCCTTAAACCATGTGGCCACCAAAGCGGGTTCCACTAAAGTCAAATTCCCTAATAAATGATACTAAAAAATTGTACCTATATGTTTATATTCAGTTCATGTTACTAAACGGAACTAGTTTCATTTCACGGTGAAGAAGTTCCCAAACAAAAGCACTCGAGTTCAGAATAAAATCCCACATCATAACTCGAAACACCAGAAATTATATCAAATTGAGCAGTTATATTCCTGACATTTTTATCAAGATAAATCGTCCACCACATTGTCCACGGAAATTTGTGTGTGATTTATATGCGAGTGTTCATTAGTTTGTTAATTGGTACCCCTTGTCCGGTCGCGTTATGTTCTCAATTTGAAACACACACCCCATTTCTCAATGCCAGACGGAACCAACAGGTAGACATATTGGCTGTTCTCTTTACAATTGATTAGAAGTATAATATAATTGATTAAATGGACATTCTACGAGGTTTGTAAATATTTGTTTGGTTTTTCAAGTTGATAAACTAGTTTGTATTAAATGGAATAATTCAATGAATAGAGATATACTATGTTTTTAATCAGGATTTTAACTGGACTCCTCACATAAATGAAGCAGACTCTGAGTAGAAGTAGAAGTTCAAACGTATTAATGCTGGTCAGTTTTATTTAAATTAAATAATTTCTTACTTGTCTTATGGTTTGTGTAACGACTGCAAATGTCAATTATTGTACTACGTCAAATATACACCTTCTTTTGTTAGCATCACGTCTTTCTATGCACTTATGTACTAACTATTACTATTATTAATATTATTAGCACCGCGTCTTACTACCCGTTCGGGTTATACGCACTTACGCTAATGTGTAATAGTATGGTGATTGTGAGATGAAATGAAGGACCTACAGTTAGTTTGGTAATCAGATAAATCTGTGCCGGGACCGAGGATTGAACCCCGGCCCCCAGCATAGAAGTCTGACACCTTACCCCTAGACCGACAGGTCACCTATGTACTAATTACGCTAATGCTTTATGGATTTGGAAAGTTAAATTTAGAGGAGGTGTACCAGCATTTGCGTGGAACGAGAGTGGAAAACGATTTTTGTAAAAACCTCCCTCATTACACCCGAATGAGATTCAAACTTCTCTCTTCCGGTCATTGAAAGTCTGTCCAACACGGGAGTAAGGCTAGATAACATGACCACCGAAGTGTGTAATTTATTTGTTCAATTAGATAATCACCATGATCAAAGAAAACCACTATACAAAATTCCTCCGCCCCATCTCAGGGGATAGAACATCTGCTATAGAAATACATAGGGGTTTGATTCAGCTGAAGATCGAAATCACATCACAACGAGATCCCATTCTCTCCTTTACCTAAAGCTAATTATTGTGACATTTAAAAATATATTAGGATGAACCTTTACTATAATACAAATATCTTAAAAGTATACCTCCTCCCCCTAATAAGAGAACGTATGGCAATATCGAACCCCCCTCCCCCCAAACCCCATTTAAGGACGATCCTCTATCAAACGGTCTTAAGGTTCCGGCTCACACACAAGATTGTGGATGACAAGGAGGCTGGGGCTCAATAAACGTTAGAGGTTCAGGTGGAAAACTAACTTATAATTCAAGTTTTTACATATTTTCTCCACGCCTGTATGTTTGCACTTATTCTAAGCTCAACATTTAATATCCACACCTTACATTGAGCGGTTATTAAATGTTGTGATGAATGTTTTTATTTTAAAAGTTCGTGTATATATATATATATATATATATATATATATATATATATATATATATATATATATAGAGAGAGAGAGAGAGATAGAGATTTATAATAATAAAACCAGCTTAATTGGTGAATGGCCTATGCCATTACTCATTGTTTTAGACTGTTCTGCTCAATATGGGGATATCAGGGTTCTAATTCCGGTCGGATCTATTTAGGGTGATTCTTCTTAAATGGTTTACCTCTATCCTTTCACGCAAATGTTATTATATTAACTCCATAAAATATCCCTTCCTCATCTCTACACCATTAGAATAATTAAAATACATGCGTATAACCATAGCAGTTAGTAAGGCGGGGTGATAAAAACCTATAATAATAAAACATTCCAATGAGAATATTAAGGTTTTCACAAACACATCACACGTGTAAAAAAGATTATCCCATTACCTACAAAATGTTTATCTTGTATACACGTCATGTGTGGTCATGAATTGGTTTGGTAGAGACATATTAAATCTATGTATATACCGCAACACACGAGCCATAACATTTGAGCTTGTCTTGCTTATTCGCCTCTCAAAACCTAAGACAATCTGTATTCATTTCAAACTTGAAGCATACTCGGCTTTTCCAGGGAAAATTAGCTTTGGGTTAAAGTAGGGAAGTTAAAACGTTTTCACTGGTAGTGCTTCTCGACTTTTCATCCGTTTACAAATCTAAGTTTATGTTTTGTTAGGTTTAGTTATCGTATATTATTAAACCTGTCATAGATAGGCATATAAATTAGTCAACCTTTTAAGTTAGCTATCATTATAATAATTATATTTAGGCGTAAGAAAATAATATATTTCTATTATTTTACACATTTATCAAATAATTCTGAGACTTGCTATTAAGTTTTATGTTATAAAAATGTATTAGTGGTTGTCATTTTTAGTTTATATCTTGTCACTGACCTAAGATGGAATCTTGTGTTGTATTGTGAACGTCAAAATCATAAAAATTAGAACAAAATTTTTAAAGCTATGGAGTGATAGTGTTTGGATGAGTGGCAAAACAGTTATAGAAAAAACTTTGAAATAGACGTAAGCAGTGTATTTTTTAAAATATTTATTTAGCAACGCTTTTTTTTTACCCGTTCAGGTTATACGCTTAAGTAATTATTATGGCTTTGGATTAGGAATGGAGAAAAATGAATTTTAGAGGAAGTGAACCGGCATTTACGTGGAAGGAGAGTGAAAAACTATTTAGGGAAAACCACCCCAGTTCACCCAACCAAGAATCTAGCCTCAATCTTCCCGTCCTCAGCAGTATTTCTCAATGCGAAACTAGCGCGTTAGCTTACTACGCAACCGAAGCGGGTAGCAGTGAAATTGAATGTTTTCATGAAGTCGCGAACAAGGCAAAGACCTACATTTGATGTTTTTGTTGTGTGTGGGACCAATGGATTTCATAAAATGGTCAAATGACTCCCTGGGAAGCCGTTCCCTCGATAATAACAATATATAATTTAAGTCTCTATAAGTTTTACTTAAATTACATTATTAAATTATCCACTATAAAATTAATCGAAATAAGTGCTGGCATTTTATTATGTCAATCTATAAGTACGTTTCAGATTAAAAGAGTTTGACGTTCTTCGATTGGGCGCCACCACAATATACTCATTTTCAAAATATCTACATTCAATTAAATTTTATTTTTATAAATAAGTTGGAAAACTAAACCACATTGGAAATAAGATAGAGAGCTTTGATATAAATATAAATAAATAAAGTTTGTATATAGTTGATGTATTTAACATGTACTTGCTGAACCAACTGATTAAATTAGAACATGAGAATTTTTATGGGCGAGAGAGAGGGCATAGTAATTTTGCCAAAAAAGGTATATTCACATTCCTCCCAAGGTTCCTTTACACGCTGCAATTGACATGGGACCGATGACTTTATTTCCCCTCCAAAGGAAGTTTTGCTAAAGATTTGTATTGCTCGAGAAAACTCCACCAACCCTGACTGGTTTTGAACCAATGAACATCGGATCCCATGGAGCTCACTTTACACCAAGAACTCCGAGATAGACTAAACACTAGAAGTTCATATTCTGTCTCCTCTCTAATGTTTCACCTGATTTAGAATTTGAGTAATCATTAAAGACAATATTATATTTTACTTGAAATTGTCTTTTTACATTATGTAAGACGATTAAATAATTCTCGTATTTTTTTAGGATTAACAATTATTTTTGTTATTTATATTTTTATTAAATCTCTTATAAAACTCATTGATTGTTAATTTTTGAAATCTTTGAGATCAAATTGTATAATCAAAACAAACTTTCTCTTCAAAGTTCCTTGGGGTAGTTTCATTCCTTTTCCCTCCTTACAAAGAAAATGGCCTGATGAATAATTAATGATAATTATGGTGAGAACATAATCATTAAATAAACTTCTTTGCACCACAAAAGGAAAGAATCATTAATCTGGTTTGAGCAAAATCACTAAACTGGAAGCATATTTCAGTGGCCACATGGTATAAGGCGTCATTCTCGCAATATACAAGACTGCTGATGAATGGATACCGTTTGAATCCCGATCGGGTGAACTGTGGGTGTTTTTCCATAAATGATTTTCCACTGTTACTCCATTCACGAGCGGGTTCATATCCTCTATATTTAACCCTCCTAATCCCTAACTCAATAGCTTAATTAGTAGCTTTGCGCACCACATGAAAAAGTATTAAAATGCAGTTCTAAAAAAATAAACATTCTTCTAGATACTAACATTAAGTTAATATTATTATTATTAGCACCGCGTCTTACTACCCGTTCGGATTATACGCACTTACGCTAATGTGTAATGGTAGGGTGATTGTGAGATGAAATGGAGGACCTACAGTTTAACGTGGAATCCGAACCATGGTGGAGGCCTGGCATTCCCCACATTCACAAGATGTCTTGTCAGAGGTGAAGGAAGGGTTTGGTATACAGATAAATCTGTGCCGGGACCGAGGATTGAACCCCAGCCACCGGCACATAAGTCTGACACCTTACCCCTAGACCGCCAGGTCATTTAAGTTAGCAATTTAATCCTCTAATCCCTATATAAAATTTGATAATCCCGTTTCCGGTAATAGAAATTGCGAGGGAATGGCTGAACATATTTTGAAGGCCTGGGGATCTAGGATGTCAGGAAATATAGTAGTTTCTAACAAAATGCTTACTTTCTCAGATAATGTTCAGCTTTTCATTCATTGTTTACATCACCATGGAGACCCTGCTTTGTGCATGAGTGTTATATGGAGATAAAATATTTATCTCGGGTTACAAATAATACCAACTAAACTCTTACTCTAGTGGTATAACGCAACAACGCAGTTATTTGTATGTTTATCAAAAAAATCGATTATATAAGGTTATGTATATAGATATAGCATTGTTGATTTTTATCCTATCTCTTCTTTGTCTTTGAATGTTTATCTCTGCTCTTATGTATAAATTGCCCTTTTTTGGTAAGAGAAATTGCGAGTAAATGGTTGAGCCTATTTTGACAAACGTCCACTCATTTTAAGCGTTATGGGTTTGGGATATCGGCAAAAAATAGTAGCTCAAAACAAAAACACAATTTTCTTAGTGAATTCTCCATCTTTTAAATCTGCGTACGCAAGAGCCTATCTGTACAATCACAATCTGTGTACATCACCATGGAAACTAGCATTTGTCTATAGTTATAGATGGATAAATAACATATTTGTCTTTGTTTAAAAGTAATAATTAATTTTTACTTGAGTGTTTTGGTGCCACAAATAGATAGAGAGCCAGAAGAGGGGTCGTTTTAAATTTATAATCGTGGTCCGAAAGGGCAAATAAACTTTTTGATTCAAATTAGACACCAAAAGACCTATGCCTTTGACGAGTAAACTATTAGCTAGAAAGCCGAGTGAATGCTTTTTATAAAGATATTTTCTCATTCAAATGTTTAGTATACATTTTAGTTCAATAATCTGCAGAAATCGCTGCAAAAATCCACTAGTATAACTAGGATGTGGTAAACTCGGCCTCGTGAGGACAAGTGAGAAGCCGCTTTAAATGAAAAAGTACCGGACCCGATCTAGAAAGTGACATTAACAGCCAGAGTGTTTGTTATGCTGACCGAATGGCACCCTCTTTCCACTGAATCAGGTACTATCTTCGTCAGTAGAGGGCGCCTGCTCGGTAATATAATTGTAATGCAGGCTAAGTACTTAAAGTTTTTTTAAGTAAGAGAGCACATACAATCATTATATAAAATGAGGGCGGTTTGACTTATGAATACTATTACAGCTGATCATTATGGACTTGGTAGAGATATTATTGTCTAATTTCAGCTATAAGAAACAAGACTACGGATACCACAACTGATCAATATANAAAAAGGAAAAGTATATATACTTGAGTCAACAAAAAATCAACGGTAGCTTATTTGGGCAGCGGGAAGGTAGCATAACAGAGAGGCCCAATTAGAATATTTTCTTTGGTTTTTATTTGATATATTGATATTATTTTTAATAAAGGATACATAAAATTATATTTTAGATATAAAAAATAAACCGAATATAACAATCAGCTATCTAGTATCATTAAACTACTAGAAAATTATATATTTTCAATTTATTTATGTATGTATAAATATAGTAGCATATTAAACAATGTTATAATACTGTTTTGGTCTCTTCTCATGTATTAAAAAAGTCATGGATGAAGTGCATTTTTATTTAAAGTATTGTATGTAAAATATTCTTTTAATACTTCATTCGTGAAGATGCACGTGCTTTTCAGAAGTAATTTCACTGTATTGCTCCATAAAACTTATTTTCTTTAAAAGATCAACTCCGTTGTATTTAGCAATATCTTGTAACACGATGGCTCCCCTTTTCCAATAGGAAGCCAGCCTTGACACCATCAGGTTACCAGAAGTTATCCTATTAATTAGTTTAACACTGCTGACAAGGGGTCCAAGAGGCAAGGGGTAGGTCTAATATAAGCCATTGTGCGTATAAATCCACTGAAAACTCGCTAATATAGCATAATAGTAGCACAAATCTATACAGTTATATTCATCACGTGACTCGTTAACACAATGCCGGTAATATATTAAATAGCAGTAAGACAGTAATTGACAGTTCCGGTAATATATTAAGAGCAGTAGCACAAATCTACAGAGTAATATAACATTAAACAGTACACGGAACACGAACATGTAATATCACAGAAAAAAGTCCTTAAATTTCGAAAAAGTGTATTATTAATATCAAATCTTTAGCACCAAAGGTGCAGTCATCAAAATAAATAGTGTCTAAATGTAAAGGTCTTACTTATTTTATAAGTATAATAATCATGAATAATTAGATCACATAACCGTGTGATGATTGCGTAGTAACGTATGTAAACCTCACCATAATAAAATCCGGTATCGTCCACATCAACATCAGTATCATTATACAATCCCATATCAACACAATTTGTACCGTATCGCAGGTCAAATATTAATTTTAAAACTTAACCATCATAATTGGTGCCCAATCACGGGTCATCATTCGCAATAAATTCAATATCATTATAATTGATGCCCATCGCGGACCATTTTATAATAATTAGCACCCAACGGGGATTATATAATAATAATTGGTGCCCAACGTAGGGCATCATTAAAAATAAATTCAATATCATTATAATCGATGTCCATCACGGAACATTTTATATTAACAATTCCTGTTTTCTTAAAAGCTATTGCTCGATCTATCATTAAATCATAGATCCTAACAATAAAACAAGCAATTATTTATAAGAGAATAAATAGAAAAAATTGCAGTATCATTTATAATCGAGCCCAAATGACTCTCAGACCCAAAGTGCAACTACTTCAGAAACACATCAAAACTTAGATTTAAAACTCTTGTTATGAGTATAGAAAAGGTAAATTAGATTAAAAATGGTTATCACTCAATAAATTACTCACTTACTCCTAATAAGTGACAAGTTTACGTTTTCGCACAAAGTATTACAATATTTCTATACCTACGCTATAAGGACAAAATATAATAATGACACGAAAAAATGTATTGTTGGACCTGCCCTAGTCTTAAATTAGATTACAAGGCACGTGAGGCTACGATAGGCCTAGCAAGCTAGTAAAGGAAAATATAGGCCTTGAATAAAACACTGACCCAGGTTGGAAACAGTAATGTATGTAAAAAAATACATTGTATGAGTAGATTAAAAAAAATCACATCAATCAAAATTTAAATATATATATATAATTAAGTGTCTTAATAAAATTTGAAACTAAGCCATTTTAGTTCATCAGTTTCCTTCGGTGACTCTACTGGGGTGGGAATGAGGTTGTAATTCAAAGGAAATACACCCGCATTTTTGTGGGGACATAATGGGAAAATATTGGGAGATCGCCACCCTAAAATCATCCATATGGGATTATAAAAGTCATCTCCCCACTGCCAGCAAACCAGAATAAAGGATATTTATATTTATTCCACGTTCCCCCAGTGCGTGTATTTACCAGTAGTGTAATAGATACACACCTACAACAAAATAACCACATATGTGGGCACGCAGACCTGATGTAAGTCTCATCTAGTCCGGTTAGACTGTGAAGAGAAACTTGGAGCTGGAATCTTGGGTAGGTGTACTGAGGGTAGATCCTCCTAAACCATTGCCCACCCTCCCTCCCTCCACGCTAATACGCTATATTATATTTATATCGTACCTTGCCCATACCTACCACGTGCTGCGCGGCACACGACGGTAAAGCCGTCGCGTTTTGTGAGTCACTGGGACCAAATTATCCCTTTTATGTCCTATCGTCCAAAAAACATTGCCGTCGTAACCTAGAAAATGCCAGTGGAAAAAGCCACGTGAAAGTTTCTAGGTACATGGCATCTTAAGGGTCCATCTCTGCAAACGCGCTACTTGTCCGCCCCCCGTTGTCCGGACATCAGAGCTGCCAACCCCCGCCTACTAAAGAATATTGTTCCAGTTGCCTGGAGGTTTACAAATAGGATTATTGTGTCATTTGATTAATTGAGCATTTTTACAATTTTTATTTAAAAAAATTATAATTTGGACACTGGATGTTTCATAGATGAGGTCGAAAAAATAAAATAATTTGAGATTCATTATCGGAGGAGTACAAAACCAGAAATATAAAGAAAAGTCAATGAATATAAAAAAGTTTGTTATGTGTTTTACCACTCAAAGCTGGTCCCTGTCATCTCTTAATTTTATTTAGAAGTCACGAAATGTCCCATCCTAAAATCTTGCATATTGATGGGATGAACATCCAATTTTCTTTTCCTTTTTTTCAACACAAGATGACAATACGCCAAATAGATGGCGCACAAATACATCTTAGCACAAAGGCAATATCGGAACTGAAATGATCTACCCTTCTCCACTACTTCTTTTTTCAATGGGCGACAAATGCTGCGTGCACAAAATAAACCTACAAAACGCACGGCTCTCGCCATCGTGTGTCGTACGACAAATAACGCGTTAATAAAAGCAACCTAGGGCCCTTTTATACAGGGGTTCCGTGACGTGTGACAAACGTAACGCGTTTCTTGGGCGTTTGCTTTCATACAAACAGCATAAGCTGCGCGTCATGAAAAGGGTGTGAGGAAATAAAAAGCAGATACCAGGTTTACCAGCCTCTTCTTCTCTACCACACGCGATGGATCCGTTTACAATTGCCATTTCAGGAACAAATAAAGCTGTAGACAAATACCCAACCACAAATAAGAAACGTACTAATCTGCTTCAGAAGTGCACTAATACTGGTATTGAGATACACTGAGAATCCAACACACGTGACGTAGAGATTGGTTGCTCTACGGCCTCGTCAGCCCTGCGACACAAAAACTAATTCCTGTATTAAAGGCCCCATTGAATGAAATTTATCTTTGATAGTCTTACGTCATTTTGACGTGAATATGTCTTTAAATTTGCTACCATACGGGGGCAATCCAAAAAACCTAATGATAACAAAATCGCGGGATACAGTTTGGCATTGTAGTTTCGAATCTATCCTCTACATCCAAAATTAAATTATACCACTGGATAGCTAAAGGATTAAAGAATGTATTACGATACGCGAGAACAATGACGCATCACGCGCGGTGGAGGGGGAAGCGCCGCCATTTTGAGGTTTTTAGGTTACCTCGACACACTTTTAGTATCACGACGGTATGAATGACGCGCGGCAGTGTATACAAGCTCTTGTTGTATTTAGAGAACACGCGTCACGAAACACCTGGTCCCGATGTTAGGTGATATTTCGGAAATTAAATATATTATTTAACTATATCAATGCACTGAATAGCTGTCTACATTCTTTAATATAAACTAATTATAATATGCTACTCTAGATTTTTAAATTAAAATTTGTGTAACCGTAAATGGCAATGAATAGACTTGTAAGAAGAATTTGTGTGAATTTCATTTGGTTTATCTTGAGACCAAACATTGTCTCTTCACCGTAGAAAGCACGTCTCTGCATCTAAAACCTACAGGACCTTAAAGAAGACGTGCCCTAGGGAGATTCACAGGACATAGATTAGAAGGTAAGGAATTTGGAGGGTCCTTTAATTAGTTCCAAGTCGAGCCATCGTGCAGAATGTTTAATGGCTGACCCAAGTGGCCGGTAGGCCGTGACCTCCCGTAGAGATGTCGCAACTCCATTTCACTCTGCCCCAAACCAAGTGTTTAAATCTATTACAAGGCCACCACCAAGTGTGTAATTAAAGTCCCTTTAAGTTTCATGGCCTCTTCGGACACTCACACGAGCGTACACACACTAAGGCCCATTTACTCTTTCACACACATACAATACACACTACTGAACCCAGAGGGATTCTTGTTATTGGCCGACCACCTGGTCCACTCTGTTATTTATAATGATCACGTGACTTTAGGGAATCAGTTAGTCACGTTCCCTTACAAAGGTCAACTGAGTATACCACCCATTTCAACATTTTCAATTTCCCCTACTGCAATTTGTTGATGTGATATTATGCCCCCTTTTAGTCCCTTTGTGAAGTTAAAGATGAAAAGAGTGTTTTTTTATAAAAAAAGGAAGATGAGTTATGGTTTGTAATAAGAAGTAACGCTCGCTGAAGTTTTTATTTATACTTTTTTATGGTGTATTACAAGGTAGAAGGCAGATTTTTTTGTGTTATTAAATTGATTATGTCCATTAAATTGATTGTGATAATCTAAGATCAACTTTTTTTTTTCTAAAACACTATTTTCTGTGACCGCTGATCTAAGTATGAATTAATAATTTCAAAACACGCGAGGAAATGCTTAAAATCTTAAACTACCAAAATTAGATTAAGTTATTTTTATGGCGACCCTCAATACCACTCAAAACATAAACAGCCATTTCTTGGATAATAATATAAGCACTACGTCTTACTACCCGGTCGGTTTATACGCTTAACTACTAATTTCTCTTATGGGTTAGGAATTGGGAAGGTTGAATTTAGAGGAAGTGAACCCACATTTGTGTGGAGGGAGAGTGGAAGAACATTTTGGTAAAGCCAACCCCAGTTCACCCGACCGAGATTCGAACCTCGATCTCCCCGTGCTCGGCAACATGAACAAGCGCGTTAACCAACTAAGCCACCGAGGCCAGTCATTTCTTAGTTAAGAATGAATCAAAACATTATATTAGTAACATATTAAAAATGTATTAAGCTAATATATGATATATTATCTAATTTATAGTTTTAATGTATTTGATCTTTTTGTATTTAGATACTCTACGCATCCCAAAATTAACCAAAATTTGCAGACACGCTTTCTCATACAAAATAATGTATTTTATCTAATTCTGCCACAAATAGACGCAAGTTAGTTTTGTCCAAGGCAAGATAGAATAATTATAAACACTTTGAAACGATATTCACTTTCTGTAAATAATGTTAATGATTAGGCCCGTGTGTATTTTTAAAGTCTTGATATAAAGTAAAGTCAATTTCAATTTATTAATTTTTGGATAAAACTTTACACTTATTGATTTAAAACCAAAAATATTCTCTTTATTTATTTTGTATTCTACTTTATTTAATGTTCTTGCAATGTGGAGAACAATAAGTAGGCATTTACGTTATTATTTCTGAATTACAACAAGCCATACTAATATTTAACAACATATACTATTATTATTTACTCCATTTTGCTAAAATTATTTCATTTTAAATAAAAAATAAAATCTTACTGTTTGTAATTGTTTAGTTAAGTAAAGGAGGGAATAATATCTCTGGTTCTACTATTTGAAACAAAGTTATTTTAATGATATATAAATATATATATATAAAATTATTAAAATATTTCTATTTCATTATTAATTTATAAGTGTATAATCACGTTTACAGATTATCAAAAGAGTGACGATTAAATAAAATCATTGTAATTTAATTCTTTCCAAAGCTTAAGTGCCAAATCATATATAATTTTATCTACAACTTAAAATAAATATATTGTAATTGAGCTTACATTTTGAACTTTAGGTTTGAAGCAAAAAATCTTTTTTAGCAATTGTATAACCCCTTAGTTTTAAATTATAATGTATGTTATAATATTCTATCTTGATTTTTGAATAATATAAAAATACATCATCACTCCATCTGAAAGTGGTTGCTTTATAGACTACTGAATATGTCTGTTATTATTATGAGTTGCATAAGTTCAAATCCGTTAAAACTGTTCTTGCTTTTAGACATAAAGTTAATTCTTAAGAAGGTAGGGAAATTGTCAAAAGATGAGGTGTTGATTTTTGTTGGGTTTTTTTTTTATAAAAGATTGTTTGATTAAAATACTCCAGGATGACCATAGAAAATATCTATCTAATTACTGTTGAAACTATTATGCTTAAAAAACTCAGATAACTTAAACTACTTAAGCCATTTTTATTTACTATGACCAAAATAATGTATGTTACAAAAATTGAAAGCAGAATCTTCGCCTTATCTCACGATTCCTTTTAGTTCACCGTAAGTGTTCCAAATGACACACTTGTCCCATTCGTAAACATCTCTTTAGAGTTTATATTTTACAAAATAGTTCTATTTTATTATTTATCTTACTTGATAAACAAAATTATTACAGTTTATATATTTTGTTTTCATACACATGCACATCAGTATTTTCACACAAACACTACAACCCACTTATGTGACCCATGTGTAAATAATTTAAATTGTGAGTTACTTCATTTCCAAATAGACAATCCACATGAGTTTCCATAATAACTTGCCAAGAAGATTATGAAAAGAGGAATAACACAAATAATATATTATGTGTACAAAAATAAAATATATAACATGAATTTAAAAAAAAATATGCTCAATTTAATTCAAACTTTTTGCAATACCAATTGATAATTATTTTCAAAGCGGTTGCGTCAAAATGTAGCAGAGGTGATTTCGGGGATGGGGTACAATTTATTATACTTTCTGATTGGACAAATCCTGAAGGGACAATCAAAACCAAATATTAATGTCTTCATTATACAGTTGAAAAAAATTAAACAAATCACCCTCCGACCAAGTAATAGGCTTTAAAATAATTCAATAATTATGATTACAATAAAGATTAATACTCTTAATAAGTAGAAATTATTCACCAACATCTATAAAGATTTGTGTGTGGTAGTATATTTACTCACCAATATATTATAATATCTTAATATAATTTTATTGTAATCAATAAAAACACGTTTCGCAATGATGGGATTGCAATATCGTCATCATTCAAAATCACATTTTAAGATTTTAATGAGGACTGACAATTTTAATTTTATAGCATTCTAGTAATTAATTAAAAAGGCTTTTCTTAATTTTAATGGAATAGTTTTGTTTAGTTATTATTCAAAAATATAATTGTATAGCAATTTAAAAATAAAATAATTTATTTAAGCACCAACAATACAATAATATATCGAGCAACGTGGCCTCTAATATTACTGTTGCAAATCCAATTACTGAGCAACATGGTATATACTATTATTGATGCAAATCCAATTACTGAGCAACATGGTATATAATATTACTGATGCAAATCCAATTACTAAGCAACATGGTATATAATATTACTGATGCAAAACCAATTACTGAGCAACATGGTATATAATATTACTGATGCAAATCCAATTACTGAGCAACATGGTATATAATATTACTGTTGCAAAGCCAATTACTGAACAACATGGTATATAATATTACTGATGCAAAGCTAATTACTGAGCAACATGGTATATAATATTACTGTTGCAAAGCCAATTACTGAGCAAAATGGTATATAATATTACTGATGCAAATCCAATTACTGAGCAACATGGTATATAATATTACTGATGCAAATCCAATTACTGAGCAACATGGTATATAATATTACTGTTGAAAATCCAATTACTGAGCAACATGGTATATAATATTATTGTTGAAAATCCAATTACTGAGCAACATGGCGTATAATATTACTGATGCTAATCCAATTACTGAGCAACATGGTGTATAATATTACTGACGCAAATCCAATTACTGAGCAACATGGTGTATAATATTACTGATGAAAAGCCAATTACTGAGCAACATGGTGTATAATATTACTGATGCAAATACAATTACTGAGCAATAAGGTTTATAATAAAACTGATGCAAAGCTAATTACTGAGCAATATGATATATAATAATACTGATGCAAATACAATTACTGAGCAATAAGGTTTATAATAAAACTAGTGCAAGGCTAATTACTGAGACAATAAGGTTTATAATAATACTGATGTAAAGCTAATTACCGTGCAATATGGTATATAATAATATTGATGTAAAGTTAATTACCGTGCAATATTGTGTATATTATTACGAGTGTAAGTCTAATTACCGAGCAGCATGGCCTCTCTGTTGTCTATTAGGGGAGACATCTTCTCCTGCAAGATATCCCTGCCCGTGGAGATCGTGGAGACGCATCGGACCTGCATTTTGCCTGCCAGGAAATGATACGGCATCACTTCGAACCTGAGACCCACCACAGAGGTGACCAGTCCGTGTTGAATGAACGGCCGCTTCGTAGTCCGCGTTCACCTGGAAAGGACCAATTTAGTAAATGTAACAGTCATTTGGACTTGAGAGTTCAATATAAGGGTATTCAAATACAGTTTGTGTAATTTAAGATAAATTAGGTTTTTACCTAACAATACCCAGTGTCAGGTACCTGTATTATATATGAAGACAAAATGATAGATGTAAACCTTTTCATTAGTCCCTAATCTTACTACCTGTTTAAGTTATAATCATCATATGAACTAATTACGCTGATAAGGAAGATTTAATTAAGAGGAAACGTACCAGACTTTGAGTAAAGGTATGGTAGAAAATTATTTTTAGAAAAACCTCCCATCGACAGTCTAATCTAACACAGGAGTGACAACTTAGAACATGCGACCACCGAAGCAGGTCCAAAAGCTAGTATAACGCCTCTTAATTTATCCGTAGATACGATTTAGAAATCAAAGAGAACATTCTAACCCGTTGACGTTGCACCTGTCTTTGGACAAACAAAATCCCAATTCCCGGGGTTGAATCTAGCCCAAAACTGGGGGATGGTACAATATACTTTATTGGTGTTACGAAAATAAGGACAGTAAAACATTATTGTCCGGACGTGGGTCCAAAAAATCAACTTAGAAACATGGGTTTCAAATGCTAAATACTATAAATTATTATTGGACGCAGAAAACAATATTTTGGTAGTACAAACGAGATTGAATCAGTAAAAAATTAGGGATGTTTGAAAAAATAAAAAAAATTAGCACATCATAAAGTTAGATTCCCTTTTAATAGAAAATGGCTTGTGATATTTTTTATGGTGTATTACAAGGTAGAAGGCAGATTTTTTTGTGTTATTAAATTGATTATGTCCATTAAATTGATTGTGATAATCTAGGATCAACTTTTTATTTTCTAAAACACTATTTGGTGTGACCGCTGATCTAAGTATGAATTAATAATTTCAAAACACGCGAGGAAATGCTTAAAATTTTAAACTACCAAAATTAGATTAAGTTATTTTTATGGCGACCCTCAATAGCACTCAAAACATAAACAGCCATTTCTTAGATAATAATCTAAGGGCTATGTCTTACTACCCGGTCGGTTTATACGCTAAACTACTTATTTCTCTTATGTGTAAGGAATTGGGAAGGTTGAATTTAGAGGAAGAGAACCCACATTTGTGTGGAGGGAGAGTGGAAGACCGTTTAGGTAAAGACAACCCCAGTTCACCCGACCAAGATTCGAACCTCGATCTCCCCGTGCTCGGCAACATGAACAAGCGCTTTAGCCAACTAAGCCACCGAGCGAGTCATTTCTTAGATAAGAATGAACTAAAACATTATATTAGTAACATATTAAAAATGTATTAATTTAATATATGATATATTATCTAATTTCTAGTTTAAATGTATTTACTCTTTTTGTATTTTGATACTCTACGCATCCCAAAATTAGCCAAAATTTTCAGATACGCTTTCTCATACAAAATAATGTATTTTATCTAATGCTACCCGCCTCGGTGGCGTAGTTGGCTAACGCGCTTGTCGTGTTGAGCTCGACTGCTGAGGACGGGGAGATCGAGGTTCGAATCATTAGTACTTAAAGCGTATAACCCGAACGGGTAGTAAGACGCGGTGATAAATATTATTATTATTATTATTATTATTATTATTATTATCATCTAATGCTGCCACGAATAGACGCAAGTTAGTTTTGTCCAAGGCAAGATAGAATAATTATAAACACTTTGAAACGGTATTCACTTTGTGTAAATAATTTTAAAAATTAGGCCTGTATGGATTTTTAAAATCTTGATATAAAGTAAAGTCAATTTCAATTTATTAATTTTTAGATAAAACTCTACACTTATAAATTTAAAACCAAAATATTCTTTTTATTTATTTTGTATGCTACTTTATTTAATGTTCTTGCAATGTGGAGAGCAATGAGTAGGCATTTACGTTATTGTTTCTGAATTATAACAATCCATACTAATATTTAACAACATATAATATTATTATTTACTCCATTTTGATAAAATTATTTCATTTTAAATAAAAAAATAAAATCTTACTGCTTGTAATTGTTTAGTTAAATAAAGGAGGAAATAATATCTCTGGTTCTACTATTAGAAACAAATTATTAAAATATTTCTATTTCATTATTAATATATAAGTGTAAAATCAAGTTTACGGATTATCAAAAGAATGACGATTAAATAAAATCATTGTAATTTAATTCTTTCCAAAGCTTAAGCGCCAAATTATATATAATTTTATCAATAACTTATAAGAAATATATTGTAATTGAGGTTACATTTTGAACTTTAGGATTGAAGCAAAAAAACTTTTTTTAGCAATTTTATAATCCCCTTAGTTTTAAATTATAATGTATGTTAAAATATTGTATTTTGATTTTTGAATAATATAAACACACATCATCACTCAATCTGAAAGTGGTTGCTTTCTAGACTACTGAATATGTTTGTTATTATTATGAGTTGCATTAGTTCAAATCCGTTAAAACTGTTCTTGCTTTTAGACATAAATTTAATTCTTAAGAAGGGAGGGAAAATGTCGAAAGATGATGTGTTGATTTTTGCTGGGTTTTTTAATGAAAGATTGTTATTGATTAAAATACTCCAGGATGACCATAGAAAATATCTATCTAAATACTGTTGAAACTATTATGAGTAAAAATGCAACTAACTTAAACTACTTAAGCCATTTTTAATTACTATGACCAAAATAATGTATGCTTTAAAAATTATCTCACGATTCCTTTCAGTTCACCGTAAGTGTTCCAAATGACACACTTGTCCCATTCGTAAACATCTCTTAGAGTTTATATTTTACAAAATAGCTCTATTTTATTATTTATCTTACTCGATAAACAAAATTATTACAATTTATATATATGGTTTTCATACACATACACATCAGTATTTTCACACAAACACTACAACCCACGTATGTGACACATGTGTAAATAATTTAAATTGTGATTTGCTTCATTTCCAAATAGACAATCCACATGATTTTCCATAATAACTTGCCAACAAGATTATGGAAAGAGGAATAACACAAATAATATATTATATACAAAAATAAAACATATAGCATGAATTTAAAAAAAATATGCTCAATTTTATTCAAACATTTTGCAATAGCAATTGATAATTATTTTCAAAGCGGTTGCGTCAAAATTTAGCAGAGGTGAGTTCGGGGATGGGGTACAATTTATTATACTTTCTGATTGGACAAATACTGAGGGGACAATCCAAACCAAATATTAATGTCTGCATTATACAGTTGAACAAAATTAAACAAATCACCCTCCGACCAGGTAATATGCTTTAAAATAACTCAATAATTATGATTACAATTACAATAAATAATAATACTCTTAATAAGTAGAAATTATTCACCAACATGTCTAAAGATTTATGTGTGATAGTATATTTACCCACCAATATATCTTAATATTTTAATATAATTATATAGTAATCAATAAAAACACGTTTCGCAATGTCGGGATTGCAATATCGTCATTATTCTAAATCACATTTTAAGATTTTAATGGTGACTCACAATTTTAATTTTATAGCATTCTAGTAATTAATTAAAAAGGCTTTTCTTAATTTTAATGGAATAGTTTTGTAGTTATTACTCAAACATATAATTGTATAGCAATTTAAAAATAGAATAATTTATTTAAGCACCAACAAAGAAATATTATATCGAGCAACGTGGCCTCTAATATTACTGATGCAAAGCCAATTACTGAGAAACATGGTATATATTAATATTGATGCAAAGCCAATTACTGAGCAATATAGTATATAATAATATAGATGCAAAGCCAATTACTAAGCAATATAGTATATAATAATATTGATGCAAATCCAATTACTGAGAAAATAGTATATAATAATATTGATGCAAAGCCAATTACTGAGCAATATAGTATATAATAATATTGATTCAAAGCTAATTACTGAGCAATATAGTATATAATAATACTGATGCAAAGCCAATTACTGAGCAACGTAGCTTATAATAATACTGATTCAAAGCTAATTACTGAGCAATATGGTATATAATAATACTGATTCAAAGATAATTACTGAGCAATATAGTATATAATAATATTGATGCAAAGCCAATTACTGAGCAACATAGTTTATAATAATACTGATTCAAAGCTAATTACCGAGCAATATGGTATATAATAATACTGATTCAATGCTAATTACTGAGCAATATAGTATATAATAATATTGATGCAAAGCCAATTACTGAGCAATATAGTATATAATAATATTGATGCAAAACCAATTACTGAGCAATATAGTATATAATAATATAGATGCAAAGCCAATTACTGAGCAATATAGTATATAATAATATTGATGCAAATCCAATTACTGAGAAATATAGTATGTAATAATATTGATGCAAAGCCAATTACTGAGCAATATAGTATATAATAATATTGATTCAAAGCTAATTACTGAGCAATATAGTATAATTGATGCAAAGCCAATTACTGAGCAACATAGTTTATAATAATACTGATTCAAAGCTAATTACCGAGCAATATGGTATATAATAATAATACTGATTCATAGCTAAATACTTAGCAATATAGTATATAATAATATTGATGCAAAGCCAATTACTGAGCAACATAGTTTATAAAAATACTGATTCAAAGCTAATTACCGAGCAATATGGTATATAATAATACTGATTCAAAACTAATTACCGAGCAATATGGTATATAATAATACTGATTCAAAGCTAATTACAGAGCAATATAGTATATAATAATATTGATGCAAAGCCAATTACTGAGCAACATAGTTTATAATAATACTGATTCAAAGCTAATTACTGAGCAATAAGGTATATAATAATATTGATGCAAAGCTAATTACTGAGCAGTAAGGTTTATAATAAAACTGATGCATAGCTAATTACTGAGCAGTAAGGTTTATAATAAAACTGATGCATAGCTAATTACTGAGTAATATAGTATATAATAATACGTATGTAAAGCTAATTACCATGCAATATTGTATATAATAATACGGATATAAAGCTAATTACCATGCAATGTCGTATATATTATTACAAATGTAATACTAATTACCGAGCAGCATGGCCTCTCTGTTGTCTATTAGGGGAGACATCTTCTCCTGCAAGATATCTCTGCCCGTGGAGATCGTAGAGACACATCGGACCTGCATTTTGCCTGCCAGGAAATGATACGGCATCACTTCGAACCTGAGACCCACCACAGAGGTGACCAGTCCGTGTTGATGAACGGCCGCTTCGTAGTCCGCGTTCACCTGGAGAGGACAAATTTAGTAAATGTAACAGTCATTTGGACTTGAGAGTTAAATATAAGGGTATTCAAATACAGTTTGTTTAATTTAAGAGAAATTAGGTTTTTACCTATCAATATCCAATGTCAGGTAACTATATTATATATGAAGAGAAAATGCTGGATGTAAACCTTTTCATTAGTCCCTAATTTTACTACCTGTTTAGATTATAATGATAATATGAACTAATTACGCTGATAAGGAAGGTTTAATTAAGAGGAAGTGTACCAGCCTTTGAGTAAAGGTATGGTAGAAAATTATTTTTAGAAAAAACCTCCCAGTACACCCGACCGGGTTTCGAACCTTGATCTTCCTGTCATCGGCAGTCTAATCTAACACAGGAGTGACAACTTAGACCATGCGACCACCGAAGCAGATCTAAAATCAGATCTAAATCAAAGAGATCATTCTAACCAGTTGACGTTGCACCTGTCATTGAACAAACAAAATCCCAACCCCCGGGGTTGAATCTCTCCCACTACTGGGGGATGGTACAATATACTTTATTGGTGCTACGAAAATAAGGATAGTCAAACATTATTGTCCGGAGGTGGGTCCAAAACATCAACTTAGAGTCACGGGTCTCGAATGCTAATTATTACTGGATACAGAAAACAAGATTTTGGTAATACAAACGAGATGGAATCAGTAAAAAATTGGGGATGTTTGAGAAAATAAAAAAATTAGCACATCATAAAGTTTGATTCCCTTTTAAAAGAAAATGGCTTGTGATTAAAAAAAAAGTTTCTATCTGGTACTAAACGGTGAAAAGGGGTGGCGTTGGCAAACTTTTAAATTAATAAATATTGAATCAATAGTATAGAGTTATCACTTTTGATGTGAACTACTCAAAATGTGTCGCTGTACAAAGTCTTTTATTATTGTTACAAAGTTGTGGTATTGGCAAATTAAAAATTTTATAAGTGATAAAACCAAATATTCTTTATAAAATAACATACATATAAAATACTAGTCCCTTCCCTCTTCCCCGCCACCCCTCCCCCGCATTATTATTTTCAACACACATATTGAAGAATCATCATAGACTCTACCATAAAATATGACTATCGACATTTTTATGAGGAATAAATTAAATTTTCTAAATAAAATATAGCCTATGTTACTCGCTGTTAATTTAGCTTTATATTGGTGAAATAATTTTTAAAATCGGTCCTGTAGTTTTTGAGTTTATCCATTACAAACAAAAAAACAAATCTTTCCTCTTTATAATATTAGTGTAGATGTAGATAATCCTGTTGTGGGAGTGATTGTAAACGAGCCATATCCAACTTGTTGTGTGATTGGTTTTAAACGAACCATAATCAACTTGTTGTGGGATTGAATGTAATGGAGCCATAATCAATGTGTTGTGGGATTGGTTGTAAACGAGCCATAATCAACTTGTGGGAGTGATTGTAAACGAGCCATATCCAACTTGTTGTGTGATTGATTTTAAACGAACCATGATCAACTTGTTGTGGGAGTGATTGTAAACGAGCCATATCCAACTTGTTGTGTGATTGGTTTTAAACGAACCATAATCAACTTGTTGTGGGAGTGATTGTAAACGAGCCATATCCAACTTGTTGTGTGATTGGTTTTAAACGAACCATAATCAACTTGTTGTGGGATTGATTGTAAAGGAGCCATAATCAATGTGTTGTGGGATTGGTTGTAAACGAGCCATAATCAACTTGTTGTGGGATTGGTTGTAAACGAGCCATAATCAAAAGCTAGCTACAATCGATGGGATTGAAAATGCTGTGCAAACATTAATTACATAAATTATCTATTCATTTTTGAACAGATCCATTTATTAATAAATTCATAGAAGAGCTATGGCCAGGCTAAACTATGATTATATTAAATATTATGTTAGGTAGAGGATGATTTTTCCTATCCAATGTTGTATTAAGATATGCTAAGATAAATTTAATAATAAAAGTCTTTGTTTAGCTCACGCCATAAATTAAAGGAACACATTTATCTGATTTCAATACAGCTAAAAATTTTAATTCATCTAAGTTTATTATAATTTTTGTAGTTGAAGGCTGTATACAAAAATCTTAGTAGTACATCTGTTTCTTACAGTGCTAAGCTGAAGTGATGTCAATAAAAACGTGAAAATAGCATGTTTTTCTCCAAGTAAACAACACATCCAGACCAGAGTCATTTCATATAATTAGCAACGCCCTATTATAAATGCAGCAAACCATTTTATACGTATACGTTCTATCTTGAATGTTCGCTCACAAGCTAGGAACAAGCCAACCGGTCACCTGGTGCTTCTAAACTTCTATCTCCTTGTATGTCCTAATTATAGTAGACTTTGAAACTGTGGCGCTTGTATTCCAAGGCTTCAGTTTGTGCTCTCGGCTGTAATATTATGGCTGAGATTCTCCAAGAGTCTCTTGGAGGCTTTCCTTTACAGTTACAGCCTAAGCGGTTTTTGGTTCCAGCTGGACTACAAGGTAACATACCATTGTTCTAGACTATTAACACAATTAACACAGGAAGTAAAATTTTATAGTAGAAAGATTAATTTAAAATGTGTCTTCAAAATGTAAATCAGGATGTAAGCTATATATAACAATATTCGACTAAAAATATTAATCTAAGCTATTACATTTGTTCATATCGTGAAAATATCAAATGCAAAAAAGATAGATTATTTGTTAGTAAATTTTCAACTTTATTTATATAATATGACTGAAATGTCAATCCTTATAGTAATATCAAATTAAATTCAAGGTCATATGTATTTTAAAGCGTTACTGAGACTATGAAGTAGCCCATTAAAATTACCTTTATATCACTACCCCCCTTCGTGCGGGCCTAATCTGTCAGGATAGCATGCGGGGAAGGTTAGGGATGGCGGCCAAAAAGATGTGTTGGTTCGTAATTTATAGAAGGTTTTGATTTTTAGGGCTTATTAATAGCACTACGAGCTAATACAGAATTGTGATGTTAAAAAGATGTTACAAAAATATATAAAGACTTTGACGTAGATGCTCATGAGTGAACTGGCTTGCTAATGGATACCTAACCGATGGCTCCACTGACATCTTCACGGATTCAAACTCAGATCCTTGGGCACGACGGTTACCCTCCAGCACAGGTACCCAATGACAAGATGTTCTAATCCACGTGGCTCTGAAAACGGTTAGAGGGAACCCTCTGATTCGATATTCTTTTGTCGGCCTTGTAGGCTCTAAATCAGAATAATTTATACTTCAAATCATCCCAATGGCCGAGAAAACGAGGACAAGATGTTTTGGGTTGTCCGTGACTTCGTCCTAGTGATTACTAACTCATCATAACAATTACACGAAACCAGTTATTTCGCTCACTTCTTCCAACACTGTTATGTTAGTTTTAAACAAACATCTCCAATCTAGGACAGGGTGATTACAATTATCTCTGTATCATATTATCAAGATTCCTAGTAAATAACTTCAAAGTTTAAACAACTTCCAAATTTTTAAATTATATTCATTTATAAAAAGGGTACATTGACAATATTTTGAGCCATGCTCAGACGGCTCTACGTACCGACCTCCAAACCTACCGAGTATCTACGTTTCCATCTCAGTTATTTGTTCAATTGAATTTTTCCACCTCCTAAATTACTCAAACAGCTAATTGACATCCAAAAGGCAACTCGCAACACAGAAAATACATTATGTGGCACATTTTGTAGTGGATTGTGGTCGAAAATCACATTTAAACATCGCCCTAATTCAGAAGACCATCAAATGAAGAATGAATTTAAATTATAAACAGGCACGGATTTGAACCATGGATTAGTGTATTTGTGTGCCAACCACCTAACACACCTATACATCCAGGCTATCTTACTATTGGATGTGTTCATTCAATGTAGCTCAAAATCCCCATACACTGCGAATGGAGCTAGGTTATAAGGTAAACATGTATTTTAGTCAAATTGATCTTATACTTTTCACAAAATGACTTGTAGTAAATAAATTACACTAATGCTTTTGTCTATCTTGTACCTATTTTGTATCAATGTTAACGTCTATATTGGTTTTCCTACCAATATTAAACTTCATGGTCTTAAATGTGTCTCTTTTGGTATCAATTTCGGGTGCCCGATCTTTTAAAGGTTATCTGGGTCGTAGAAGTATTTTCATCCTCTCTCTTTAATGGTTAAGAAAGTTTTTTATCTGACTCAAAAACATAAGACCCACCTATTCCTACTCATTACAAAAGTACGTACTTTCAGGCTCACAATTTGATATATTCTCAAGGTGACTTGGGGAATTTTATGATTCAAGAGATAGATTGGAAACAGCCTTCGTACCTGTTTGTTTCCAAAATGTGTTTTATTTATATGGTGCGTTTGCACCTGGTGGTGCAAGCATTATTTATGACAGTAAGAAACTCCTTCAGTTGGAGATAAAGAAGGAAGCATTGGTTTTTTTAATGTCCGCTATATATTACAATATTTGTACCTATATTTATTAATAAAAGTAAGTTTTTATTTATGGCACACCATAAAAAACAAGAACAAATTGATTTAATTTCAATTTCTTATGGTGCATTAATTCATCCCATATTGCTGATAGCATTAAAGAATGATCAAAGTAGTTTATTTTGTCTTGGTGAATAGAGAGGACTTGATCTCAATAAACATGTGTAGAAACGTTATACTTCTCTTCAAGTCAACGTGAGCTTAAAAGACAAGGAGATAATCTAATTAACTTTTTTACTTCGGGCTGGTCCTAGGAACTGAATTCAATTTCGTGCTAGAGATTAAGCTAATAATATAACTCAAATATATAGATTTCCATGGACAATTACTACAGATAGTACAGCTAATACAGATAGTTCAACATCGTCAGAGAGAAAATTTACTAACAAAACCAGTTATTAAATTTTCTATAGCTCAAATTCAGATCATTTGATCTTTTTTATTCGATAAACATGTTGGTGTAATAGTGAGGGTATTTAAACCAGGAGAAAATATAATGTTTCCATAAAAAAACACCTGAAATAATAAGTCACACTATACACGTAAAAAATAAAAAGTTTGTAGTGTTATGCTGTTTACCTCTAGTCAATAATAAAGATTTTAACTTTGAAGTAAAATAAAATGATGGTCTAAAACACAGATATTGTTTGAAATATTACTGTATAATAATTAATCTCCCTAGATTTGTATACCATTACTTAGTAGAGTATTAATGAGTGAAGAAACAAGTTCTTTTGATGATTACGTTCAATGAAATGTATAATTAAAACAGAAATGTAACATTTCAGTACGATCCACTTGATCTGCTTAGCATTAGTTAAAACAAATTCATCTTTGTTCACTCTTCACCACGCTGATTGGATTGAGATCCGATGAGTGCTAATATAATAGTAATCAAGAATGCTATCCAGTACTCACCATCCTAAATAAATATATGTGACACAGAAATAATAACCTAAAAGGTATCATAAATCAAACGAGTAGACACGATTGTGTGTGTTCTGTAAGAGCATCATGGATCAAACGTGTGAGTGCATTATTACAGTAGAGGGAGGGGATTATTCCAGTAGAGAGAGGAGATTATTCCCGTAGAGGGAGTGCATTATTCCAGTAGAGGGAGGAGATTATTCCTGTCGAGGGAGTGCATTATTACAGTAGAGAGAGGAGATTATTCCCGTAGAGGGAGTGGATTATTCCAGTAGAGAGAGGAGATTATTCCCGTAGAGGGAGTGCATTATTACAATAGAGGGAGGAGATTATTCCCGTAGAGGGAGTGGATTATTCCAGTAGAGAGAGGAGATTATTCCCGTAGAGGGAGTGCATTATTACAGTAGAGGGAGGGGATTATTCCTGTAGAGGGAGTGGATTATTCCAGTAGAGGGAGTGCATTATTACAGTAGAGAGAGGAGATTATTCCCGTAGAGGGAGTGGATTATTCCAGTAGAGGGAGTGGATTATTCCAGTAGAGGGAGTGGATTATTCCAGTAGAGGGAGTGGATTATTCCAGTAGAGGGAGTGCATTATTACAGTAGAGGGAGGGGATTATTACAGTAGAGGGAGTGCATTATTACAGTAGAGGGAGGAGATTATTCCCGTAGAGGGAGTGCATTATTACAGTAGAGAGAGGAGATTATTCCCGTAGAGGGAGTGCACTATTCCAGTAGAGGGAGGAGATTATTCCAGTAGAAGGAGTGGATTATTCCAGTAGAGAGAGGAGATTATTCCCGTAGAGGGAGTGCATTATTCCAGTAGAGGGAGGAGATTATTCCTGTAGAGGGAGTGCATTATTACAGTAGAGGGAGGGGATTATTCCTGTAGAGGGAGTGGATTATTCCAGTAGAGGGAGTGGATTATTCCTGTAGAGGGAGTGGATTATTCCAATAGAGGGAGTGGAACATTCCAGTAAAGGGAGTGGACTATTCCAGTAGAAGGAGTGCATTATTCCAATAGAGGGAGTGGATTATTCCAGTAGAGGTAGTTGATTATTCCAGTAGAGGTAGTGGATTATTCCAGTAG
>CABFVX010006417.1:26313-40075 GCA_902151425.1 Timema shepardi
CAAATATTAAACAAAGATAATTTAATAGCAAAGTCAAAACAGTAATTTAGAAGAATTCCCCCCCATGACGCCGAAATAGTAATTTTGTAGAATAATAATATTCCCCCGAAACCCTGTCGCTGCCCTCACCTCTTATCCTCAAGCCGGTGGGGTAGTAAGTGTCCTGAGATCCCGGTACCACACGTATTTATACAAACTATAATTCTCAGAAAGGGGGGCGGATCGAAGGAAGGGAAGGTTGGAGAACATTACAGACTAAAGGGGGAGGGGAGGTCCGAGGCGCACGTCGAAGGACGTAGCATATTCTCGAAGCTTCGGCGAAGGCGGAAATGGCTGGTCGCTGGCCGACCACGTGGCCCAGCTATTAGCGGCCTAGCGAGGCGCAGACACACCTTCACTCGGCTTGTTGTGTTTGGCGAGAGCGGAGGTCGCTGGTCAAGTTAGTGCCGCGTGTTGACCCAGTTGGCTGTCCCAGTTAGCTGTCCCAGTTGGCTGTCCCAGTTGGTAAGTGTTGTTACAACGTAAGTTGTTACAAGAGGACTACATTGCAATAGAGAAATGAATTGAAAACAGGTTATAATTTTTCTTTGTAAATACTTTTTTATTTTTGAAAGCAAATATAACCTTTTTTATTATTTATGTTGCTGTGTTTTTTTCACCACTGGAAATCCGTTTAGCTATGGTTAGAAATAAAGTTAAAATATATAGAAAATGTATCCGCATTTATGTGGAGGTATATTTGAACATTATTTAGATTGGGATCGCGATAAATTTAATATTAACTCATTTTGATGATTAAATAATCCAAGGCGTTAAGCTCGGTATATAAAGGACTGGCCGATGATGGCTATAAAGGAATTATAATCACAGTTGGTTCTATTGAGTTTCTTTCTACTAAAAGCTATTCCACTCTCCTTCCCCGCAAATATGGATACAATTCATTCTTAAGTTCAACTTTCCTCGTTCCTGACATATAAGCGTCATTAGTTAAAATGGGTATAGCCTGAATGGGTAGTAAGACGCGGTGACAAAAATAAAAAAATAAAAGCTTCAAATATAAAAAACTAAACTATTATTAAAGATATACCCACACTTTCTTAGAGCTAAGTTTTAAATTCCAGGCATTTTCCCCAGCTGTTGATCAAGACTAGTTAAAACTTAGATCAGGGAATATCCTAGAACAAATTAGTTCTACTCTTTTAACTATGGAATTTCTTGAAACTTTTCGTACCTTTTAATTAACATACATTTGTAGCGTCTCCTTGTAGCACCCTTTCCTACCAACACCCATCCGTAGAAATTACAAGAACACCAATTGAATTGAGGACTACCTATTTTTTTCCTGCTGCTGCATATTTAAAGCTTTATTCTACGTAGTTAAATAAAACGCTCAAAGACCTTGGATAATTTAAATATTTGTAATCCTCGCCCTTTTTTATATGGTGCATACTTTCCAAAACTCACTATTGTAGCAGCACTGTCTTATCTAACTTAACCTAGGACCGCAGAACGAAACAACCAACCTTAAAACCTCCTAGCTATGTTAGTTAAAAGTCTTAATACTTCACTCATGACTACCTTAGTATTTGCTAGTATTGCTGTCTTAGTTAAGTTAGTTTGTAAGTCTATATCCCTGTGTTATTCCTGTTACCCAGATATTACAACTCCTGGTTCTAGTGTTGCTGTCCTAGGTTAAGTTAGTTTGTAAGTCTATATCCCTGTGTTGGTATTAAGTTAGTCTGTAAGTCTATATCCCTGTGTTGGTCCTGTTACCCAGATATTACAACTCCTGGTGCTAGTGTTGCTGTCCTAGTTAAGTTAGTTTGTAAGTCTATATCCCTGTGTTATTCCTGTTACCCAGATATTACAACTCTTGGCGCTAGTGTCGCTATCCTTGTCCAAGTTAGTTTGTAAATTGTAATTAATATTATTTTATAATGTGGTTGTTTAGGAAGGTTAACTATAAATCCTCATAACTACACACACTATACAACTAAGACTGATTTCTGTAACATGTAACTTCTCGAAAATGTTTCCCAGTTAACAGCCAATTAATATAATCATCATAGTTTTAGTTATCTGGGACATTCAGTGCCGCCAATTACGACCTTGAAAGGATAGACCTGTACGGAGATAATGCAAGACTATTTCACTGGATGGGCGTCGCAGCGCCACGGTCTTTTCAATTCATTACTTTCTCGAGGAACGCCCTCACATCTAAAGTAAACTGATCTTATCTTTTTCGTCGCAAGGTGTCATTAGCCGTTCAGTTTATACAATTGATCTCTTTAAGATAACTAGATGAACATCTTTGCCAAAAAACTAAAAAACTTTCGTCTGCACACCATTATATAAGAGAGAAAGAAACTTTGGGGTCTCTCTCTCTCACACATACACATAAGTTAATGTAGCATTTTAACTTTGTTCTTTAAATGGTATGAATTTATGAGACAGATCAATGTACGATTGTTAAATGAAATAAATGTGTTTTAAAATGTTTTCTTAGCATAAAAAAGCTTGAAACTCGTGACTATTATGCTTGAATAAGTTTATGTAGACTAATATAGTTATACTTTTCACACCCCTTTTCATGCTACCTTATTTAATTATAATTTTTGGAATTTTCAATATAATATGATTCCTGAAACCATTATACAAGCCAATAGTCATCTTTCGCAGCTTTAAAATCTTCAGAGTGTTTGTGATATAGTAGAGTCATTAATGTATCATCAATAAAATAATGGCTCATATCGAATGTTTGTTTTCTGAAATAATATGTCTGAATGTTTACTAGAAGCTAGAAACTTTCAATAAAACCCGTTCTTTTTCTAAAACTCTTGTTTGTTTATTAAAGTTAGAACAAGTATCAAAGGGCACTTATAGTTAAGAGTTTGGCCTTAAAGTTTTACCAGTAGAGATTTGGTTGGAATTGGATAGTTAGATTATGAGATATGTTTGGAAGCTTTTTAAGAATGAAGTTCACACGTACTATATAGGTTTGACTGGTCTATATTCAGTCATATTTTACAGGTCATGGTAAGTTCAAATTTATTACAAATTAGGAGATAGAACCAAAACAATAAATATACATTAATTATGTGATTGAAATAAATTCTATTTTGATAAAGTTATTTGGATCTAATAAATTAGACTAATAATGAAAGGACTAATTCTACATAAAATAAGTAACTAAATTGTTTCGATGCTTAGTTGATTAGTTTACTTTAACTCTTAAAGGTTTTACTCTAGCGCTAATTTTATACAAGCTTTTTTTAGTTGTTAAAAATTACCATTCCCTAACACATTTAGAATAGTTTTCAATTTAAATTGTTCTTTATATATTAACAAAGACCATACAATGAAATTGTTATTGTTCCAACTTCTCTGAACTACAGTATTTGAATTGGACGCGTACTCGTATGTATAGATAAGAGCTCATTTTTGGTTTTATGGTCTAATCAGTGGAACTAAAAGTAGCAAGGCTCATATATCTTAGACTTTGCTCCACTAGTATTTATAAACCCTCACCGGATTTCTAGTTTCTAATTCCAGACAAAGATGTCCACTGTACCAACACCAACTAGTTACTCTTACCAACCCTTAGTGTTAGCGTCGTAATAAAATACAAGCATGATTTTTTTTTTATAAATAGTAAACTTAAAACAATAAATTAAGTTAAGTTCCATTAGATAATCTGGTTTTGTTTTGTTAATTCAATAAAATTAAGTTTTACCTTATTTATATAAAACGTAAGCGTATGATATTTAACAACTTCTAAAATAGTATCCTACATAAAGTACTCTTAGAAGAATACGGACGGTTACCTTAGTTAATATATCTTGAGCATTTAATGTGATTGTTTATTTAGAAGTTGTATTGATGATTTCTTTTATGTAAACTAAGCAAAACTTGTATTTTATGTGGCAAGACGTCTAAGCCAATCATTAAAAAAATACATAAAATCTATCTATCTATTATTATGCTAGTAGTAAGATAGAATGCTTTTATCACTTCAGGAGGGAATTTTATGATGATGGACACACAGCTCGAATCATTTTACACTAACTTTATTGAAATCCACTTTCTTCCAAAAATGAACCATCAATGTAAGGTAAATCCAGATAAACTCAATGTGAGTTGTTAATATCTACACCAACTTCTAATTAACAAAATGGACAGAGAATCATTTACTGTGAAGACTGAACCAGAAGACGACTTGAAATATATTCTTCATTATGAAGAGAAGTTTGAAATCAAGGTACAACTTTGTTAAAAAGTGTAAATTAATATTATTTTTAATGTTCTCATGTCTCACTAACTGTTAGACTTATACCCCCATATGGACTGATTATGTTAATATTCTGAGAATGAGGAAGTTTAGATTTGAAAGCGATGTATTCATATTTCTGTGGAAGGAGTGAGATAAACCATTTAGGAAAAAACAGCCTATTGCGAAATTATGTTAGGACAGTTTGACCACTGAAATGGGTCAATTTGTAATATAACTATTTCCAAAAATTTACCAAAACAATGACCTATCCTAAACAAGCGCACAGGCTGTTGAATTGTTCATTTGGAATTTTCAATAATCCAAGATTTACTCACACATTTGGGCTGTTAATGAACTAATTAATTGTAACAAGTTTTAATGTATCTACCTTTTTGTAAAATAGAACTGAAGTCTTCTTCTTAACAACTAATGTTTTAAAAGACTCAATTAGTGCACATAACCTTCACACTTTGTCATATCGTCCTAGCTTTAGATGTTCAATCTTTTAAATTTGAGTTAGTCAATATTATGCCTCCCACCAAGAGTCTAAACATTATATATGTGCATGCCAATAAGAACCATATTCATTAAAATTAACTCATTATGTTTTGTAAATGTTTAGTTATAATTAGTAAGTTATCAGTTTACTTTTGTTAGCTCTTTAAAACCCATATTAAATTATATCTTAAAATAGGTTGAATGCCAGTTTTCGCCAAAAGCAAACATATTGTGAGTTTTTGAACTCACCCTCGCATGTGATTAGAGTGAGGATGTGAAACCTCAATACAACATTATATATATACCTAGTCTTTTGTACGGCACTACCACTAATATTTATACTTTCTTAAACATGTTCCATACAATATTATGTTCTGAAATTAGTTACATATAACTCTTTGATTTAAGCGTGAATAATTTATAATCCCTTTGTTTTATAACATGATCACTATAATTATATCATTTGTCAGTATAACTTTCTAAGATCTAATAATTAGATCACTATAAATAGGGTAAGTCTTGTACGAATGTCAAAAACTGTTTCTTGTACCAGTAATTTTTAGCCAATATCTTAAAAAAAAAATGTCATTAAAAGTCTTTATTTTTGTGTATTTAAACTTGATTGAATAAATAAACTCACGCACACACACTTGAAATTAAAATTAAATGTGACTAAAATTACTAGGATCAGTAATAATCAGTGATTATGTGTTTTATTAAATATAAATAGTTTAATATAATGTAGTTTCATTTTCTCTATATTTTCCTTTTATCAGCTTATAAGCAATTGTGGCTCACAATAATTGCTGACCTGTGTAATATAACTTGTTTATATAACTCCATAACTCTGCATACTTAAAAAAAAATTGTTTGTTTGCTAGTCTGAAATTGATATTTCAATAAAATCAGAGGAGAATTTTAAAGAAGAATTTCATGATAATCAGGAACCAGAATGTAGTCACAGGACCCATGACATTCCCTCCCATTAAAGAGGAACTTCCTGTAAGTATACTTTCTAATAAATAATTTATTTTTTTGTATCCTTCTAACTCTGCCTCACTGCTGGTTCAAACTAGAAGCAAAATAGATATTTTTGGTTGGTTTTGAAAAAATAAAAGAATATTACATTTTAATAATGAAATTCATTATTGGATTTTAGTTAACTTTTACTACACGAAATGGTTTTTAATGTACAAATATTATTAACGTGTACAATAGCAGATACATTTATACTATTTTTAGTACAGCACATTACAACCTATTTGGGTTATACATCTATATACTAATTATACTAATGGTTTTATAGATGTTTAAGGCTATATTTAGATGAAGTGTACCCCCATTTGTGTAAAGGAAGAGGGGAAAGCTTTATTTTTTAAAACCACCTTCACCAATCCTCACTACCTTACAATTATATTAACAAAGGTGTGTGTGTGTGTGTGTGTGTGTGTGTGTGTATGTATGTATGTATGTATGTATGTATGTATGTATGTATGTATGTATGTATGTATAGATGTATATTTATGTATTTATGTATGTATTTATGTATGTATATTTGTAGGGTCTGACTTTAGTAGGAATTCTGTTATTTTTAATCCAGAAACTAATTAGTATCACATACGAAAATAAAAATATCACACTTATTTTTAAATCCATTATAGATATGATTAATACCATAAAATGAAATTAAGTATACATTGGGAGTTAGTAATGGAATGTTTTTATAATTTCTTAGATTAAATTTATTAATCAAATATAAGATATTTCTAGAATATTTAATTCTAGTGACTTATAATCAATATTTGGGTCGAAAGTGGCTTTTTCTATAAAAATTTAGTGAAATACTCTAATAACCTTGATTCTATCTGAAGTCTTACCTTGACTGATTGAATTATAGCGCCATTTTATAAGCTACACCATAGTGTAACCAAACAAGGTAGCAGTCTTACCTTGACTGATTACACTATGACCTTTTCTTTATAAGTAGGGAGCCAATCCTTTGGCACCAAATATGTTTAAAATTGTCAAGCTAAAGACATTAAACAAATGCAACTTAGCCACCATAGTAGATACTTGTTATATAAAGCATACAGTTGGCAATGTAGAGTTGGTTTTACTACCTATTTTATTACCTTCAGACGATTCATATTCTTTTGTGTGGATTTTTATTTACCTCCACATTTCACTATTCTTTGGGTTTAAACACATTTTTTGTATTAATTACTTTTGATATGTTAGAGATAAGGATAAGGATTAAGTGTATATACTTGTGTAGAGAGAGAATATAAAACCATATATTAAAAATACTGCTTACATACATTGGACTGATATTGGAATTTCATCTCCCTATCATTGACGGTCCAGTCTACTGTGAGTGTGACGCCCTAGTCCAGTTGACCAACGAGCTGGGTCATATGTTGTTAATCTCTAGACACTTTACTAGATTTCCTGTAGTAAAATGTGCCCTACTAGATTTCCTGTAGTAAAATGTGCTCTATTTACAGATAGATTTTTTTTTCTACATTCTGAAAACCTGAATTCTACTTCACACACTGTGATAGATCAAAATTTCAAATTTGCTTATTTCAATAAATTTGAATGTTTCTCCTGCAATGGCACAGTTCCCTCCCAATATGTCTGCAGTCTGTCTAATAGTCCTTCCAATTTGTCTGCCAATGCTCTAATAGTCCTTCCAATATATCTCCCATTTCTCTAATTGTCCTTCCAATATGTCTGCCATCTCTCTAATTGTCCTTCCAATTTTTCTGCCATTGTTCTAATTGTTCTTCTAAGATTCTTTGCCATTGCTTCCATTGGCCTATACCTAATCTACGTTCATCGGAACCCGTTGAACAACTGTCGATTTTCAAACCTGCTCCAAATATTTATGCCAATTTCTAAGAAATAGCACTCTCCTTAGGCATAAAATCCATATCGTTTGAAAAAAGAAAGGCGCCAAAGCCAAAATAGGCAAAACCCAACTTAATAGGTAGCTCTAGGCATTATAAAATTAACATATTATATTCATATTATCAAGAAATGCATGTATATATATCAACTGCCTATGTTTTACGATCAATGAAAATCAAAGGCAAAATGCTATACCTATTTATATGCTATACCAAAGTATAACCAAACAATGTAGCAGCTGTAATTTAAATGATTACACGATGATCCCATTTTAAAACTTACATCATATTAGAACCATTCTAGGTAAGATATTACCTTTACACATAACTCTATGACTCTATCTTATAGGTATTTCCTGATGGAACCAAGGAATGTATCAATATTAACTTGACTAACTACACTATGGCCCATTCTTATAATCCATTGTTAAATAATGTACAGTAATCTTCTTGCATTACGGTCTAAATGATGGGTACATATTTCACTATATACATAAATCCATTTTTTTTCAAGTATCACACATTAAAGTACACCCTCATCACTGGATATTATAATTATATGTCACTTTTATTGAGGAATAGCGGCCATATTTTGGAATTTTATAGCTAAACATCTTTTTATAAGCAACATTTAGTAACATATCCTCTATATTTAAGTTATTTTTATTGTTTCCTATTAATTAAGGCAACATGTACGATAAATAAAAAGCATCACGGAAAAACAACTCCATTTTGAATCAATGTTTATTTAATTGAAAATAATTTTACTATAGCTTCCAGTCACATTTTAATACATTGAATATTTAAGAGTTTGAGTCAATTTTTTCCTTCATAATATATTAATATATTTTAATCTCATTCTACTTATAATAAACACTTTAAATACCATAGTTTTTTCAGCACTTTCTTATAATAAAATTAAGAAATACTTTTTTGGTGGCATTTACAATTTATGATTTTGGTTAAAGCAGTCATCAATTTATATGAATAAAAGGGAATGTTTAATGATCTGATTCAAAGAGTGTATTTTGTTTGTTGTAACTTTTTTTTATTGAATCAGAGGTCAGAAATTGCCGGAAAAAATTAAAATATTTCCAACAAACAATTTGTGTCTAATTTAAGATTTTATGCTACTTAATATTATCGGTTTTTACATTATGTTGTTAAAAGTTTGGTCTTACAAACAAATATTCCATTGGCATTATGTTATTAATATACATAATGTTAAATATTTTAAAATTATGAATGAATTATTTCAATAGGTGGATTAAAATTTCAGTACCTTATTTTATGCTATAGCATAAAGTTTGTTTAATCACCCATTATTAATATTTTGTGTTGTACATAGTTTAAAATTATCCTTATCTGAGGGTTCTTCAAAAGTTTATTTCAAACCTTTACATAAATTAGATAAAAGTGCTGATTGATGTTTTCCCCAACTATTTTATGGCTTAAATCATTTAATAAAATAGTAACAACAATAGTAATAACTGGCTCCCATACTATTATACTATTTATGTATTAACATTGTATTATGTTTGTAACTATTTCATTCATATACTTGGCAGGTAAACATATATAAATATAGTGTTAGTACACTAGAAAGTTGTAATTAAGAGGAAGTGTAACCGGATTTGCATGGAGGTGGAGTTGAAAACCTTTTAGAATAAACCACCTTCAATTAAATTGCCTTGGATATGAACTCCGATACCCCCTTCTTTAGAAGTCTAATCTACTATAAGAACAATACCTTGGAGCTTGTTGCTACCAAAGAATGTCACAATGTACCTTAAAAGATTTAAAAAATATATATTCCATTGAGCAAGAGGGTTTTGGAATATATCTTTAAAATAATAATTTAAACAAATAACTTTTAGTTACATTGGATATGTTTAATTTTTATTCAAACATTTTATTCATGTTGTTTCTAGTCTGACTACACTCTTAATTAATTCAGCTATACTTTTACGGATTAATAAAGTAAGAGACTAATTTTTAAACTTACTGTAGTAATTAATTCCTTTTATTACAGAAATACCCAGGAAACTTGATATTACCAAGTTTAACAGGACAATGCAGGACTTCTCAAACTATAAACAAAGGTCTATTATTAGACTCTACTACAAATAAAAAAAATGAAGCCACACAAGAAGATAATTTTTATAAGCTTGCTGAGGGTAGAAGTAAACATTTAAAACATGGAATAACCAAAGTAAAGAAAGAATGTGAAGAAGAGGGCTGTTCTAAATGGGCTAAGAAGGGTGGTAAATGTATCTTACATGGAGGTATTGTTATTAGGAAAAAATGTGTGGAAGAAGGGTGCTCTAATTTGGCTAGGAAGGGGGGTAAATGTTGGAAACATGGAGGGAATAGTGCCATTAAGTTATGTGAAGTAGAAGGGTGCTCTAAACAGGCAGTGAGAGTTGGTAAATGTCGGAAACATGGTGGTAAATATGGTATTAAGAGCTGTGAAGAAGAAGAGTGCTCTAAACAGGCACAGAGGGTTGGTAAATGTAGGAAACATGGAGGGAATTCTTCTATTAAGAGATGTGAAGAAGAAGGGTGTTCTAAACAAGCAGTGAGAGTTGGTAAATGTTGGAAACATGGAGGGAATCCTACTATTAAGAGATGTGAAGAAGAAGGGTGTTCTAAACAAGCAGTGAGAGTTGGTAAATGTTGGAAACATGGAGGGAATCCTGCTATTAAGAGCTGTGAAGAAGAAGGGTGCTCTAAACAAGCAGTGAGGGTTGGTAAATGTTGGAAACATGGAGGGAATCGTGCTGTTAAGAGATGTGAAGAAGAAGGGTGCTCTAACCAGGCAGTGAGGGTTGGTAAATGTTGGAAACATGGAGGGAATCGTGCTGTTAAGAGATGTGAAGAAGAAGGGTGCTCTAAAGGTGCTCAGAAGGGTGTTAAATGTTGGAAACATGGAGGGAGATGTATCAAGAAGAGATGTGTAGAAGAAGGGTGCACCAATCAGGCTAGGAAAGGAGGTAAATGTAGGAAACATGGAGGGAATAAAGCTATTAAGTTATGTAAAGTTGAAAGGAGCTCTAATTATACTCAGTGTAGAGAAAATGTTGTTCACATATAGGATACTGTGATAAGGCCACAAGTTAAGATAGTAGTTGCACATGGTTTTCAAGGGAAGCATAGACATTAAACGAGGATTGGGTCAATATAATAATACAATTAAGATGAGAGGGAATTTGAATTTCAATATATATTTATGTTCCTAGGGGAGAGGGGTTTGTCCATACTCATTTATCATTTGATCAATTTTTTAACTGAATGTTGATGATATGGCTGTAAGGGGTCTAATCTAATTCCAAATAAATAATTGTTATTAGAATTATCGTTCCATTTAGTAAATCAAGGTGGCCATAGGCAGAAAATATGCTACACCTGGAATAGTAAAATAATAATGACAATAGTCTAAAATTTGACAATTAATAGATAAAAATATGTACTATCTACATTAAATCCAAACAAAATAAACTACAATATTTCACAGGGTTTCCAATGGCCTTGAAAACAGGGAAAAGTAAGGGAATTAGCTTGGTCAGGTAATAATCAATGAAATGTTGGGGAATTTTGTAAAATATCTGGAATTATCATAGATTCGCTAAAAAAAAATAGTGAAAACATTATTTTTTTCTAAAAACTCACCTCTAAAACCTTTTAACAAAGTGTTCGTTGATGAGCATATTACTCTCTATTCTCAAGGTCATAATGGAATATTTTTGTCGTCTTGACGCTCCTCTAGTGCACCTCTTTAGATAAAATTGAGGCATGCTTATGCAAATGCTCTAGAATTAGTTTGAGTTATATATAGAATAAACCAAAAAATATACAAAATATACAAAACAAAACATAGTCTGTATTTCAACAATTTTAAACTTTGATGGTATAAGGTGATCTTTTAATAACAATTACAATATGTTTTCACTGAAATTTAACTTAGATCACAAAACCAAATAATCTATTGCTTTAGGCGATATTATTTAAACCCTTCATAGAAAGACATAATTTTAGAATGCCCATGTGTCTAAAAATAATATTTCATCAAGCTATCTTAATGATTTAATACTTGTAATATATAGGTACTGGAAATGTTGGAAACTGGCTCTGGAAAAGTAAGAAATTTTAAAACTTAATTTGGCTCTTAATTATTGCAAGCGGTGTTTGAAGTCAAGTAAACTAATAATCAACTTTACACACATTCTATTGCTTTGTATATTCTTATCACTTTAACCAAGTTCATATATTCACACGTGTGTACACTATGTTTTAAGTTAAGCCACAACATGAGGTCAGCATCACATCCTATAGAAAATAACCCCATTTATATGTCATACTTTTCCTTTCGGTAATAATGAACACAAATCTACAAGCAACTCCGATAATATTTATTTAATATTTTCATACTAAATCCTTTCTAAACTTAAACCAATATTTTAATTTGAAAACATTGTATTGAATTTTCGGGATTGTCTCTCATAGACCTCATTTGATTATGTATTTAAATATAATAGTTTTGTACTTTATTGCATTATGTTTACTATACTGTACAGTTACATTATACAAACGGGTTAGATATGTTCAAGAAAAATAAATTAAATCTTTGACTGGAAAACCTGGAAAAAATAAGGGGATTTAAAACTGAATTTTTATGGCTATACTACATTGATTATCATATATACATGGTCTTGTTTAACCATTTATGTATTTGTATCAGGAGAGATTTCTTCTATACTGTAATAGAAGGGTTGGTCAAACAGTTAATCGCAGTAACCGGTTTGGTCATTCCAATAAAAAAAGATTGAGCGACACATAATGAAAGAGTCTTTTGAATATTTTTCTCAAGTATACATTGAAATATCAAAACTGTTTGACTGATGACAATTCCAATCCTGCCTTTGTTCATGATAGAGTAATTGATTATTTTATTTCTCTAGACTTTGCTTAACCTATTCCACATTTATTATTTAACTATCATCAAATCCAGTGTTTTATCAATAATGAATATTTTATTTTCATTTAATGACAGTTCCATAAAAATATATATTGAATCAAAACATAGATGATATAATAACATATAAAATTATAAAGTGTTGCAAGAAGTACAGAAATATTACTATAGGCTGGTAAGGAAGTTTGTTTAGAAGAGAACGATGAAAAGACTAAGTATATGTTCACACATAGAACACAGATCGAGGACGATAATTTAGAAATTACTGTGAACCAAATATTGTTTGACAAGGTGTAATAAGTTGGACTAGTGAGTTATCTCAAGATAGTGATGGGGTGTAATGTGAAGGCCTGTGAAGATTAACTTAAGATGTCCTGTTGAAGTTATAATATATTATGGCACTTGCAAGCCTTAACAAACCATCATAATTAAGCTGCGACAGAAGGGTGCGCAAGTGTTATTACAGTTTATATAGAATTAAGAATCTTTGGTCAAAATAAGTAAAATATTTCTCCAGTAGCAATATAGAGCTTTGTTTTATGCACATGCTAATATCAACAAATCTTGAATATATGTTGAAGGTGTCCTGGAATTTTCTCAAAAGTTTTTCCCTTTATTTAAAAAGTTTTGATGAAATTCCAGGACACCTTTGACATAAATTCAAGATTTGTTTATATTAACATGTGCAGAAAACTAAACTCTATTCTGCTACTGGAGAAATATTTGATTTATTTTGGCCAACAAACTCTAATGCTATAAAAACTCTAAAATTACTCGTGCTGCCTTCTACCGCATCTTACATTGTGTATCCCTGAAATAGTCCATTACAAATCAAAGGGTCCAAGTCCCTCAACAATTTCCCATGTGCGAACCACTTTGGAAGCATGGTATAGAATTATATCCACTGATTCTGAAATTAGACCAAATTTCACTTTTTATGGCTAACAAACCAGTAAAGAGGTGAGATTAACCCAATGAAAATGTACGTGTAAAACAGGCTGAATGATCAAAAATTTAATTTTAAATTACTGTGCCATAAAATCTTAATCATATATATCTATATATATATATATATATATATATATAATTGTTCTATATTACAATAGCCCTATA
>CABFVX010006418.1:4222-18738 GCA_902151425.1 Timema shepardi
TGCATTGCGTACAGTACATGACAGAACCATTTAACACTTTCCCTTACCTCGCGACCCCCCCCACCCCCGCATCCCTCTATATAATAAATGCATGGCATGTTATTTTAGTCTTACTTTCTCTCGGTACCCCGGAAAGTATTGTGATCGTCAAAAAAATCGCTCTTATGATTTAGGTAAATGTTTATGTTTCATGACCCGCTGAATAAAAAAAAGGTGTTTTCGCAACTATGTCTGTTCGCTTCGCCTGCCTGTATTATTATTATTAGCACCGCGTCTTACTACCCGTTCGGGTTATACGCACTTACGCTAATGTGTAATAGTAGGATGATTGTGAGATGAAATGAAGGACCTACAGTTTAACGTGGAATCCGAACCACGGTGGAGGCCTGGCATTCCCCACATTCACAAGATCTCTTGTCAGAGGTTGAAGGAGGGTTTTGGTAATCAGATAAGTCTGTGCCGCGACCTAGGATTGAACCCCGGCCGCCAGCATAGAAGTCTGACACCTTACCCCTAGACCACCATGTCACCGCCTGCCTGTACCTCAGACTAGAGCCGTAACTATTTTACCAATTGGGCTAAAACTTGGTAGGACTAAATGGGGTTTTATAAGGTCCCCCCGAGGGGTTTTTGGAATTCGATATCTAACCCTAAATTTAAGGCTAGTTTACTCAAGGGCTAAAAAATCGATTTTCTCCAAATTAGCTCCAATGATTTTGATTACATTTTATAACTTTAGTATGATTTTGGTAGGAAGAACAGTAGAGGTTAGTTACTTAAATTATTAAAACCATTTTAATAATTTCACACATCAAGTCATGTTATCTGAAGCTGTCACTTTTGATAGATATTATCAATACCTATAGAATAAAACAAATGATTTATTAAAAGTATATCAATGTTGGCAGCGAAGAAATAAGTTTGAATTTTCTCTACTGTTCTTCCAACCAAAATCAGGGCATAGACACTATTTATTGCCATAAACAATATGGCAATTCTCATTTTTTCATGAAATTGACTTTGAGGGTACTTTACATGAGGGAAATTTTACAATTTTCACCATTTCTCCGCAACTACTATTTGAGATAAGAAATAACTTAACATTGTAAAATTTTAGTACTATTAAAGATAAATACCTTTTATTTGAAATCTACGTGCATAAAACCTATAATTTATTAGCTAATAGCAAAAAAATATATATATATATACACACATTTTAATTCAGGTCATTGAAAATGAATTTGATTCTTAAGCTCTTTGGTGGACAAAGAGGTTCCTCCTCGCTCTATTTTTTTTATTAGTGTTCCTACTCGCCTCGGTGGCGTAGTTGACTAGCACGCTGGTTTCGTGTTGCGCTAGATTGCCGAGGACGGGAAGATCGAGGTTCGAATCTCGGTCGGGTGAACTGGGGTGGGTTTAAAAAAAATTATTTTCAACTTTCCCTCCACGCAAATGCGGGTTTACTTCCTCTAATTTCAACCTTCCCAGTTTCTAGCCCATTAGCATAGTTAGTACTTAAGCGTATAGCCCGAACGGGTAGTAAGACGCGGTGATAGAAAAAAAAGCATAGTTCCTAAAGCCATAGAGTAAGTAACAGTGTATATTGTTTCATTTATGATCTTTGGTGTATTGTTTCTTCAACAGACCTCTTATTTCATTTCACAAATCTTGCGAGTTTTTAGTAAATGTCTATTTTAAGATAAAAACAAGATAAAGTTTGTGCGGTGCACTGTGCCATTTATTTTAAGGGTGTGTTTTACCGAACTATCTGCATTTAACAAAACTAATAGCGCACGCATAAGGAAGGTAGAATTGAGAGAAAATGTACTCGTATTTGAGCGTAGGTATAAAACAACCTCGGTGCACCTCACAGACCCCGAGATAAATGACGGAGCGGATGTTTAAAACAGCTGCCCTAAGCTCTCATTGCGGCCCCACAAACATCACCTAATCTTCAACTCTGACTCATAAAAACTAAACAGCGTTATAGACATAAGTGGAAAGTGATATGTGGACAGCTCTGTCAACCATCAAACCCAATATTCAAGAACTGATGAAACAAAACAGTGCCAACCATCACGATAATCTTCAGTCATTTTTAAACCAGTCACGATAATGTTACAGTCATTTTTGTAGAAAATAAAAAAGTTACTAGAAATATTTTTCTAAATAAATATCCCCAAAAAATAGGACACAGGGAGCGTAGACTATTAAAATATCTANGCAGCCGATGTATATAGATAGAGGATTCAAAGTTTGTTCCCTTCCTCTTTTATCACCGCGTCTTCCTGTTCTTGCTATACGCAGATATGAAAGTCAATCTAATGAGGTAGGGATGAGGAAGGAAACATTTTAAATCTAAGCTACCCACATTTGTGTGGAAGGAAAGTGGGAAACCATTTAGGAAATACCACCTTCAGTAGACCCGACTAGGATTCGAACCCTAATCTGACGGTCTTCAGCAGGCCAGGCTAACCCGAGAGTGACGCATTAGAGCACTCGGTCACTGAAGCGGGTTTTGTTCCCTATTACTGTTTATTTTTCCCAACAAAGTAATCTTGTTTTAGCTTTGAGTTCACCCAAGAAGAAAAGACCACGGAATATTAAGTAAGTGTCGAGTTAAGTGATCAGGGACGGTCACATCCAGCAAAGGGAAACTGTTGCTTGAATGAGCGCCTAGAAGCAAGGCCAGAAGAGCCACCGTGACAGACACGCGCCGGTATCAGTAATACATTCACCCCACAACAGAGAGCAGTGCGCCGAAATAAAGAGAAACTCATTATTAAAAACAGAACCAGGTGAATAATCCATAAACATAATGAGTCTATATTTCCTTTCCTTTATATAATAACATAATGTAACAAAAACCATGCAAAAGGTATATTAAAATGTACTCTACTTGAGATAACCTAGTGGTAGTTTCCCGTTGTCACCTCACCGAATCAGAAGATACTATTGCACATGAGTCTGCCAAGCCCCAAACCGACCCTTCAGGCGACACCTTGACGCCATTCTTCACAGGGATTATACTGAATGTTATTACTAACAGTGGCGGCTTGTGTATAGGCACTGCGGAACTGCAGCACCCCCTATTTACAGGGATTTCACCTTTAAAATATATTTTTTATAACATATTTACTGTTAAAAGGAACAACTCCGCAGTATTTGGCAAAAGACGCCAATTCCCTATACCAATAAGAAGCTAGCCCTCACAACTCCTGTCGCCAACTCTTTCTATTAGTTAGATTTTACACTGTTGACGAGGGGAGAAACATGAGAGGGGTAGGTAATATATAAAACGTTTGTGCGTATCAGCCAGGTAGCCCGGGATCCAAACCACCCACGCACAAGTCAGAGCCACACACTGGCAGTCACAGTCTAACACAGTATAAAATAACTTACATTAATATCACAAGTGTGCATAGATATAAAGCATTTAATTGGAGTATATATAAGTAATTAACAGGTGTCATTTAAATAAACCGTGTGTGAATAAAGGGCCACCAAAAGTTATTTTTCTTACATTTATCAATTATACCGTTTTAATTAGTGCTCGAACACGGAGCTATAGACAGCTGGTTAAACGGTATCTTTTTCGTACAGTGATGATAGGCGCTCGACCACGAAGCTATAGACAACCTAAACATCATCACAGCATTATTATATCAGGGAATTAATCCAGTGTGTTTCAATCGATGCCCAAAGCGGGGCGATTGATCAATAGTGATACAATATTATCGATAACATTTAATATAATGAGCCCTTTTTTCTTTAATTCTTTATTTATTAGTACAATACATATTCCTTAAGCTTAATGTCAGTACTCCAAAGTGCCAGCGACGTGGTGTTTTACTGTTGTACGTATGCGCACATAACCACCCACGCACAAGTCAGAGCCACACACTGGCAGTCACAGTCTAACACAGTATAAAATAACTTACATTAATATCACAAGTGTGCATAGATATAAAGCATTTAATTGGAGTATATATAAGTAATTAACAGGTGTCATTTAAATAAACCGTGTGTGAATAAAGGGCCACCAAAAGTTATTTTTCTTACATTTATCAATTATACCGTTTTAATTAGTGCTCGAACACGGAGCTATAGACAGCTGGTTAAACGGTATCTTTTTCGTACAGTGATGATAGGCGCTCGACCACGAAGCTATAGACAACCTAAACATCATCACAGCATTATTATATCAGGGAATTAATCCAGTGTGTTTCAATCGATGCCCAAAGCGGGGCGATTGATCAATAGTGATACAATATTATCGATAACATTTAATATAATGAGCCCTTTTTTCTTTAATTCTTTATTTATTAGTACAATACATATTCCTTAAGCTTAATGTCAGTACTCCAAAGTGCCAGCGACGTGGTGTTTTACTGTTGTACGTATGCGCACATAAGGAAGGCGGGACTGCCAGGTAGAGATAGCACTGTAGCTCTCGCAGTGCCGGCTCTGGCGTGATGGTGAAAGGAAGTTTGTTTTTAACTCAACGTGTGTTGTGCTTAGAAACCGTGTACTATATTCTTGAATGTGATAAAGTGTAGAAGAGTGTAGAATTAGATTATTATTCTGCTTCCAGCTATTATATTTAATTCCTATTTTTCGGTTATTTTATTTAACAGAAAGACAAAATGCGCGTGCAGTACTTTAAATGGAGAAAATTTTATTCAATTGTTATCCAGAGATCAAGTAGAAGATTATTTAACTTTTTGCACAAATTAAAACAAGAAGAATGATTTAATTTTTATATGAATAGATCAAGCTTGAACTGTAACAATTTAAGTTAAAGTAAGTGAAAAAAAATGTTTGTTAAGATTTTATCAAGTTCCTGAATAAATGTTCTTTTATTACAGGTTTTTTTCCCTTTCACACAATTTTAAAACAAAGGCTAAAAATTTTCTGGAGCAGCAACCCCACTAATTTTAGCTACAAGCCGCCACTGATTACTTATATTGTTCAAACTTCTGACACTTCATATTTGTTAGAGCTGGAAGTAAGATTGGGAAAGGTCAATAAAAGTAATAACTTGCTCTATTCCCCACCAGGAGATATAGTGCATTGTAAAGAAACTACTGAATTGTATCCATTCATACATTTCTTAAACAAGCACCACAAATAAAAAATCTGATTTGTATCTATTCTCATAATATCCACAAAATCCTGAATTGTATCCATTCAGACAGGTTTCAAATAAACGACTCTAACTAAAATCATGATTTGTATCCACTATAATTATTTGCACTATATTCACAAAATTCTAAATTGTATCCATTCTTAATTATCTCCATTCAGACATTTTCTTAAACAAACACCACAAATAAAAGTCTGAATTGTATCCATTCTCATAATATCCAAATAATCTTTAATTGTATCCATTCTGATTTGTATCTATTTAATTGCGGTGCCACTTGTCTGAGAGATGGCAGCAGCAGAGACTTTCCTTAACTCATTCTTTGCTTACTAGAAAGCAGCACTATCTCTATTTTAATATAATTTGTTTTACTTATCGCCTTATTACTTTAAAATCTAATTATGGATTTTAAATTATTAGATTTATTTTTATAATCATTACATAATATACCTGTGTTGTTTTATACACAATGAGAAATATATATTTTATATATATTTACTATAGCTCTAGTATCATCTTGTTGGAGACCCTGTATTTAAATATGAGCTTATGACCAACTGACAGCATTAGCTACTTTAATAACTCAATTTTGTTAAACTTTTGCACATGTAAAACTATCACCCACTCTAAGCAAATCTTAAGGTAGGTTACATCTCACACAGGGCATGGCAATAAAGAAACAATGTTTTTGTAATTGTATGCGTTTAATCTTTATAGATCTGTGTGTTAAAGCATCCCTATTACCTGATAAGTTCGTCAGTTTAAAATGTAGGGAGGGCTTCCTGGGTTTAAGATGGATTAATTAATCTTATATATAGGCTATCATACTCAACTTGAACACAGGCCTACTTTTATGTACTAGTTTTGTTAAATTTGTTTGAAAAACCTTCAAAAAGTGTTTATATTTACTACTCTCTGCAACAGATATATGTCCAGACAATGTGAATTTATCCACATTAGGCTTACTATGAGTAGAAATGCCTAACCATTTATCTAGCTGAAGTGAAATGAGAGGGAGGTCAGTGTTAAAAAATAGAAGTCTTTGCTTTTAACTGTTAAATAATAAAATTCATCTTGCAATTTGGATGGAATTCCTGAGACTATGGTTAAAAGAGATTATGTACCAATAAGCAACTAAGTTAAGGACTTATGTTTATTTCTATAATAGTAGGCATAAAAGAAAGCGGGATTCCTTATTTTATTTTGTCATCATATGGCAAGTCTTATATTTTTTGCCATCTGTATACACAGAAGCAACACACATTTCCAATGATAACAAAGTTAATATTGTAAAATAAATTATATATAATCCAAACAAATCAACAAAACTCCAATCAATCACAGAATAACGTTATTATCTATAACATGAACATTCAAAGAATGTAACAACATGGCAACAAAGTATTTAATAGGCAATAGTTATAATTTTAATATTATAAGCGAACCCACCCGAACAAAACTTAACCTTTCAGGCGTCAACACATTTTTATGAAGTTTCGGGATCCAAAAATATTACATTTTTCAAACTATTCAAAATATATATATATATTTTTAGGAAATGCTTCCCCATGTACCAATTTTAAACTAGATCATAATTATTTTTTTAAATCAATCATTTGTAAAGTACCCTTATATAATTCCTTTATAAGAAACAAGATTAAGTTGTAGCGTGTCAATCAGACAGATTGGACAGCTACAATTAAAAATCAATATTTTTTATAATCTATGCAAGAAAGAAACTCTATTAATTGAATCTACCTCGAAGTTTATTTTCTCTGACTAGCTGCAGTCTAATAAAATTACGTATCTTCCTATATTCAAACACGTGGTTGGTCAAAAATATCGTCATTCTATAAATACTGTACTATATATCAAAGAAGAGGATTAATATTATCGTATTTATGTATAAAATACCTTAACGCATACCCTTTCCCGTTGGATGATATCGGATGAACTTACATACGCTTGCCATGCTGCCTACAGAAAAATATAGTAAAATACTTATATATCACAAATCCTCATAAAACTATTAACTGTTCCTAAATAATATAATCACACCAAAGATATTTAAATAGAAGATGCCTTGATAAGCACTCACCCGTTAAAGATGTCATTCGATTCATGGGGCCACTAATTTGAAACACACAATTGTTCAATAATGGCTGCCACACGTGCTCACGTGCTATCATCACTAGATTTATTGAAGAGAAGAAATGTATACGGTCGTCGACGCAATGACTGTCTGCTCATGCAGCTCTAACGGCGAGCCAAGGAGCTTGTCCCCCCTTCCTTTTTCCCCGCAAGTGGTTTTCTTTTGTTAATTGCTTTTTCTTCTTTCTCCCCGCCTTCATCCGTCCTTCTCCTTGTCTACATTTCTGAATTTATCACTCTTTATACTTTATTACTTTCATATCAGGTTGAGACTATATAAGACGGGCTCACAGTTTCAAGGTACAGACCCGTTCTACAGCGCCGAGCGTCGAAGGAGGAATCTCTGCACCACCTGTAACGAAGAAGAGCGACATCCATGGAGCTTGGGTCGTCAGATCCACCACCTTAGCGACAACCATGGGGTTTGGGTCGTCAGATCCAACACCTCGCTGGCTAGGACGTCACGCCTAGGGTATTTAAGTATCCAGCTGCCATCGTCAATTCCTTTAGACATGGGGTCTAGTTTTTATTTTAAAAAAACTAGACAATGTAGTTCTAGATTTAAATTTAATATTTTTTGGAAGAAGCTTATTTGTTTTAAAATGATGTCAAATGGATAGTTAATCCATTTTAAGTTTGGTTAATTTCAAGATGGGGGATCTTTCAGTTGATTCTTTAAATATTGTCTTGTAGTCCGAAGGACAGGTCCGGTTCTAGTGACTTAGTAAGTCAAGTCCTGGCCGCTTTTTATGTGTCCTTATAATAATGTATTTACATTATGAGCCTCTGGCTTAGAAAGTTATAATGTCTTAGTTTTTTACTTATAAAAAACTTCCACAAGTTCCATTAATCTTTTTGAGTTAAAGTTTTATCATGACGCCTTGTACGTCGTGAGCATCAGTTCAATTCATGGATGGCTACCACCAGGTTGTCTGTTTACTTTTCCTTATTACAGTTCAGTTAATTGATATCAATATTTTGGGTTGGTCAAGTAGTTACGCTTCACGTACTGTATTAGTTTGGGTACGCAACCCAGGGAACTTCTCTAGAGTCATAGTGGGGTTCGCGCAAATAATACCTTTTTTCTTTTGCCTTTTAATTGACTCCCATTGTGTAAGTTGCTCTCAATGTACTTACTATTGTAACTTTATGTACTATTGAAGGCTCTGGCAGTACCAAAGGGGAATATGACCGGCCATAGTACCCTATTGTTGACACCTGTTCCATAGCCATCTACTGCGGTTAGAAAAAAACAGATCTTCCTGATTATCCGAAATGTTTAATGGCTGATATTATGAAAGCCCAATCAAGCAAAACTGTTCAATGTTACATGCATATACTTCATTCACGGTAGGAGTTTACCTCTGAAAGGTCTTTTTTCCTACCAATATCCTACTATATAATATATTTCTGGTAGGGAAAAAGGCCTTTCAGAGGTAAACTCCTACCGTGAACGAACTTTATCTTGTTCACTATCTTTGTTAGTAATTATATATTTGTTCTCCCTTTTTAGAAATACTTTTACCTGTGGCCTGGCGACTGCACTACCCGTGTAGTCCATGTCAATAATTCACTATTCTCAAGCCTAATTGTTTGAATCAAACTTCAAATTTATTACTTTCAATATTAATGTACATTCTTAATCTTTGTTATATCGTTTTTGTTTAGTAAATCTATATGTTGTTAAACATAATTCTCTTATATAAATTGTATAACCAGTAGAGGTCTAATGGTTCAACGTATTTATCTTTTTTTTATACATTATCATAGGAATAGTGCTGCTCTCTAGTAAGCACGGGATGAGTAAAGGAGAGGGTCTGCTGCTGCCATCTATCAGACATGTGGCACCGCAATTAAATGGATACAATTCAAGGTTTTGTGAATATTATGAGAATGGATACAAATCAAACTTATTTGTGGTAATTGTTTAAGAAAATGTCTGAATGGAGATCATTCAGAATAGATGCAACTAAGGATTTTGTGAATATAATGCAAATAATTACAGTGGATACAAATTAGGATTTTTGATAAAGTCGTTTATTTGAAAAGTGCCTGAATGAAGACCAATCAGAATGGATACAAATCAGGATTTTATGGATATTATGAGAATGGATATAAATCAGAATTTTTATTTGTGGTGCTTGTTTTAAAAAAAATGTCTGAATGGATACAATTCAGCTCCCCCATTTTAAACACTGTATCTGACAGAACTGAGACAGGTCAATGAAAGTAACAACTTGCTCTAGCCCTTACCAGGAGATATAGTGCATTGTAAACACTATATATATATATATATGACCAGATATGGATACAATTGATTACATATTAAAATGTTTTATTAGTATTATTTTATATGTATTTATATGATATATCATCAAACATGAAAGCTGCATATTAAATGACTTTGTGTGAACACGTGAAAGTGGTAATGTTATTAAATGACTTGGTGTGAACACGTGAAAGTGGTAATGTTATTAAATTAGTCTTGGTTTATATTTATTAAAGGAAATAACTGTTCGAAGAAAAATAGTGTCGAGAATTTTGTTAGTGATTTGACTCGATGACAACGTTTGATATGGTCTTTTTCCCTTATAGCAAACATTGGGAAAAAGCTGCGAGCCAAACATGATACTAGCCACGTCCGAACACCACCCAAAGAACCACCGGTTGCTGGTTGAGGGACAGGGGCTTTCAATTATTTACAAGAGTTGGAGGCTCCTAGTCTGGTCGGAACGTTAGTGTGTCTAGCACCACGTGGCCCGAGAACAGACGAGAAACGTGACGCAGCTAAAAAAAAAGGCTTTTTTTTCGGGGGAAAACGAAATAATATGCTGTATCAAAGTGGAGAACTGTCATCAAACATTAGAGACAAATTTATAAGGTAATGATGTGGACTGTATGTACCTTTATAAGATATATGCATATTTAGCACCGCGTTTTACTTGATAACCGTTCGGGTTACTTGTCAAATATACTGTTGATGGTTAGGTAATTTCTTGGTGACGTCACAAAGTTGATTATTGTAAACATTTTGAATCGAGTCACTTTCCTTGTGAAAATTAATTTATTGCTTCTCATTTGTGACGCTCTTAATTCAAAGAAAGTGTATCCGTATTTGCGGGGAGGGAGAACGGAAAACAATTCTTGGGGTAAACCCCCCCCCCTTCATACACACGACCGGGATTCAAACTCAAGACATCCCTGTCATCGGCAGTCTTGTCTAACCCGAGAGTGACGCATTAAACCATGAGGCCACCAAAGCGAGTCTTGTTTAGTTTTTTTCATATCTACTCGAGACTCTTTTAACCGTCCATGTCATCCAAACAGAGACGCGGCTACTCTGGCTGGAGGAGGATCCCAACTTGGTCCATCTCTCTGAGGCCTCACGAGTGTTCCTACCACTAATGTTGTGACGAGCGAACCCTACAACTGTTTATAGCTATATTTTAAAGTAAACCACACATAAATCTGACATACAAACAAATGCTTACTAACAAATACTTTATATAATATATATATATATATAAAGCTTTCAAGTAATAAACCAGTGAATCAGAGACATTTAGAACCAGGACCCAAAGTAGAACCGTTAAAAATAAAATGGAAGGAACTGTAACTGTAAGAAACTATGGCGTAACTTCTTGTAGGTATAAATTAACACTAACATATTAATCCAGGTTACAACTAAATTAACTTATGGGCTACCATATAATATAAACTAGCCAGTGAGAATATTAAGACGACCTTGGTGGTCTTGGGGTGAAGTGCTCGCCTCAGGACCTGATGATCGTAGGTTCAAACCCAGGGTGGCTACAAAACATATTTTACAAAATTCCCAGGTTTTCCCTGTCTGTAGCCACCAAGATTAACCCAGCCGGGGTCGACGGATTTCTCTCGAGCAATAAAAATCCGTAGCACAACTTCCTTCGGAGGAGAAGTAAAGCCGTCGGCAGGTAAAATAAACCTAAAGTTTGTTCAGCGTAGGAATTGTTTTCTTAACGGCCTTTTTCCCTGCCAGAAATCTATCATACAGTATGATATTGGTAGGAAAAAAGACCTTTCAGAGAGTAATTCCTACCGTGAATGGAGTATAGTAGGTATGTGTCATAAGAACTCTCGTGTGCTGATATAATCAGTCGGTTCAGGAGGTGCACGTTAAATACCTACAGTAACTAACACTTCCAAGTTACTACTAGCTTAATATTCTATATAATATACACTAAACAGCATAATGAATTATACCAATTACAACAAGATTAACTTATGCTACCACATATAATATACACAAACCATTAAAACCATGATTATATAAAGTTAAAATACCATAATCGCTGGGCACGCTGTCTAAGTGTCAAGCTAATTTGCCAGTGACGAGAATGTAGGGGATCGAATCCCAGCAGGGTGGAATTTCTTAAGTGTTTTCTATTCCACCTTCATCCCATGCGGGTTTATTTCCGCTCTATATTACCTTCATCTTACTTCATGATGGTCATCTTTAAAAACTATTTTGGCAATAACCAACACACACCGCCTTATTCTGGGCACATCCACTGAATTGAACATTCAATCATTCGGTCACAATTAACAAGTTTGGGTTAGTTTTAAAGGTTTTCGAACTCTTATATTTAAATCCCTCGTCTGAGACGATACGAGTTAAATAAATCCATGTTCCGACAAGAAGTGACCTTGACTCCACTCATCTAGCCTCAGTATTCCCTCTACCCCCACAATTGCTGCGAACATTATCGCTCCCTAAGGTGGGAGGTAGGGACAGGGAGAGAAGGTAAATGTTTTTGCTGTTTTTATAGCAAATTATTTGTTGTCTAAAATAAATAAACTTAAGTGCTCAAGTATAAATATTGCTTGGTTAGCTTTACATGGCTACCTCAACAAATCTTGTATATCTGTCAAAGGTATACCCTGGAATTTAATTACTTTTTTTTACTACGCTAATAACAGATATTCAACAATAATTGTTTATACCACTACTGAAGGAAGTTATTCTCTTTTTCTAGTGAATCAATATTTTAGGCACAAAAAAAAAGCTATCAAGCTGCAAAAACACCTTTTCTTGCGTCCCTTTCCACCATTCCTTGAGGTCATTCGACCATCAAAATGTATTGCAATATTTTTAAGTCTATGATAATTGCAAGATAATAACAGTGATTCAATTATTTCAAATCATCACAGTTTACGAGCTATAAGGGGTCAAACTTGATATTTTATTGTACCATTGACCCATTGTTAATGTAAAGTAATTAATGTATGGGGATTTAATTTCCTGTAGCTAGGCATTCATATGAGGTGTAGACAATAAAATATTAATATTATTAAAATATATTCATTAATATTATTTATATAAATATATGATTCTGTACACCCCATATGAAAGTCTAGTTATAATAAATTAAATCCCCATACATTAATTACATTAACTTGACAATTGTACGTAAAAAGCGTAAAATACCAAGTTTGACCATTCGTGAACTTTAAATGATTTAAAATCATTGAATAACTATTATAGCTTATAAATTAGAAACTTGTTAGAAGTGTGCAATAAAATAATGAATATAGAATGACCTTAAGCTCGATCCACACGTTCGACTAAAATATATAGCAGAATCTGCTTGAGTAGCACAGCATTTCCCACGCTAGCGGAAGTGTAGGTTGACCCATGATGCTTTGCAATACAAACTAAGTTAGAAGCAGCTGATTATAATCATATTTTAGTTTCTCGGTAGATAAACATATAATTCAGATGATGCTAGCGAAGAATATTTTCAAATGTTTGTGCTGAGTAGGGTTGATTCAAAATTTGAATGGATCTCTGCCAAACAGATGTGTCCGAGCTGAGTGGACAAAGCTGTAAATTGGATCAACTAAAACTGAATGAATCACGTTGCTAGGGCTAAGATCCTAGTATTGGTTCAAAGGTCGTCACGTGATTTAGTGATGGAGGAAAGACGGGCACCGGTGGTCACACTGTTTTAAGGCATCTATCTCGCAGTAAAATGGATTAACGCTGACAGGGAGGTCGAGGTTCGAATTCCCACCAGCCGGTTTTCAACACATTGTATGTCAGTGTGAACCTATAAAAAATAGATTGGTTAGCGAAGATTTAGACGAGCATTATATAATTTTTAGGACGGTACGGGTAGAAAAGAGAGCAATTGTTTTTTAGAGACGGGTCTAATCCCACATTTCTCGAACCCGAATTTCCTTGCAGCTTTAAAAATGTACAATTTTAGTTAAAGTGAAAATATTTCAAATTAAACTTGAAAAAGAGGTTCTTTCAAACTGTGTACCACTTACAAATCCTATTTTGTTTGTCGTGTTTAATATGTTAAATAAATCCCGGATTTTGATGACTTAAAATCATCAAAAAATGACCTAAGACTTCTATAAAATGGATAGTTTTAATGAGCTAAGAATACGAACAGAGTCGTAATAAATGTATACAGCTAAATCAAACACGTGCTTGACAAATTTAATTTAATGTAAACAAATATTTGGAAGACAAGGTAGATCAAGTGGCCGACATAAGTAGGGCCATGTGATAAAGACAGCCAACTGGTCGGCAGATGTAAACAAATATTTGGAAGACAAGGTAGATCAAGTGGTCGGCACAACTTAGACCAAGCCTCCTTCGGTTGCAGCATGGTCTAAGGCGTCACCCTCGCAATAAACTGGACTGCCAATGACAGGGAGATCGGGGTTCAAATCCTGGTTGGGTGCTCTGAAGATAGATTTTACTAAATGGTTTTCCACTCTCCCTCCACCCAAGAAAGGGTACGCTGTCTCTAGATTTAGCCTTCTCCATCCTTAACTAATTAGCGTAATTAGAATATATATGTACAACCTGAGGAGGTAGTAAGGCACGGTGCTAAAAATTAAAAAAACTTGAACCAACTATTCTACACGGGGGACTGTAAGCCCTTCACATTTACTTGGATAATTTAATAGTAAATACATGTTATGTTTGTCATCTTATATATAAAATTCTCGTGTCACAATGTTCGTTCCCGTACTCCTCCGAAACGGCTTGACCGATTCTCATGAAATTTTGTGAGCATATTGAGTAGGTCTGAGAATCGGCCAACATCTATTTTTCATACCCCTTAGTGATAAGGGTTGTCCACCCTTAACATTTTTCTATAATTTTTAGACATTTTTTAAATATCTTTATATAATTCTTATACCAGTGTGTAACGGGCAGCGT
>CABFVX010006418.1:28859-40073 GCA_902151425.1 Timema shepardi
ACGCACTTACGCTAATGTGTAATGGTAGGGTGATTGTGAGACGAAATGAAGGACCTACAGTTTAACGTGGAATCCGAACCACGGTGGAGGCCTGGCATTCCTAGCATTCACAAGATGTCTTGTGAATGTGAGGTGAAGGAAGGGTTTGGTAATCAGAAATCTTTGCCACGACCGAGGATTGAACCCCGGCCGCCAGCACAGAAGTCTGACTCCTTACCCCTAGACCGCCAGGTCACCGCTTTTGAGTTTATAATCAGAAATTTTGTCGAATTCTCGAATATCTTGAGGGATTCAAGGGTTCCAACCCTACTTATTATCATATTCTGAAAATTGAAAAATGACACCTGGACACGGGAATCGAGCCCAGGACCTTCGGCTTAGTACACCAAAGCTCTTACCACTGAGCTATCCAGGATTCGTCCCGTGCCCATGGTCATTCTTCACTCATAGTTTAAGGCAAAGTCTAAGATGGACGTGGAAGTCATCAGCTTATAAACATGTGATTATCAAAGATCACAGCCATCAGACAACGCAGCCATTAGCGACCCGGTAGTTGGCATTTTTGCAGCCATTCGACAATTATATATATAATTGTACAGGGTTTGCATATATTAATGAAACAAATAGCCGAAACAGAATATGATATCAATGAGGGACTATCCCCACTAAAATGCATTAGCAATAGTTTCGGCTATTTGTTTCATTCCTACTTATTATGTTAGAGATTTTACTTGAGGACTTTTCTCTATAGGAGTAGCTATACCTGTCATGTGTACATCTAGGACGGTGTATGAGCCTAGACCGTATTAATAGTCTGTCGAGGGTGTTCCGGAATGTTATGAGAACTTTTCTCTTAATTTAAAAAGTTTATCGTCTAATGCTGCCATGCTCATGACGGATATTCCGGAACTGTTGATTTCAACATGTGAACAAAATTGAACACTACGAGTATGCTAATGAATCTATGGCAAAGGTTTGTACCAAGAACAATCAGGATCCAATAAAGTATTTTTTTCTCGTCACTGGATTGAGTTTTGATGGTTTGTAACCAGAACTATCAGACTCCTATACAGTTTTTAACACCTACCACTATGCTAATGCTGTCTCATTACACCCAATCTATTCCCGCTTTACCCTTGACTCTTTTTACATAGTCAATATCCAACACGAGTATGTATAAAAGTGGTTCGTATCCCATCTATGGTTCTTATGTCAAATAACAAAGCAAGAGTGGCAGCTAGGTGGTGATTCAAGGACCGAGTGGTTTAGCCGCCGAGGTGAAAGTCAACATGGCTCACTAGAGAGGAAGTACCACCCCCACACATTTTGTTCCATGACATCCCTGGAAGAGAGGGTTGTAGGCGGCCTCCTGGAGAAAGGTCGTAGAGTCGAGTCGTGTAGGAACCGAAACCCTCCCTTCCTTCATAGTTGAAGACTGACAATGACCGTAAACATCGACTCTCTCGCTCAGCAGCTTGTTTTTTTCATTTTTTATTTCAATCGTTCCTCCCAGAAAGTAACTAGTTCATTAAGGTTCAAAAATAAACATTGTAAATAAATATTGTATTCATTAATAGCTTAAAGCCAACAAACTCTATCAATCCTTATGCATACATTACTAACGTTAATTAATCATCATCTTAGAGGGAAAAGGAGCTAGGGCGAATAAACGTATATTTATTATTTATTCGACCTACACTTTAAGTTAAAACCTTTTTTGACCAACCCTATTGATCCTTACAGACTTGCACAAACTTTCTAAACTCTATTACCATTTACCCACTATCTAATAGGAATAAGGATCTAAGGCGAATAAAAGATGTACAATTAAAATACATATTATAGACGTAATGTATAAATCCTAAGGGGGAGAAAATGAGGTACAACAAAGAAATCTTCACCTCCTTAACCCTCCCCTCTCCCCCAACCTTCTCTTCCTGAAGCTACTTGAGAGCCCATTCCGGTAAATTCTTATCCTCTTAAAAATACTATAAGGATCATCCTTATACTCTAAATACTGCAATAATCGTTACACGTTTCACCCTTTAAGATAATTTGATGCATAATGTATGCACCTTTACATCTTAGTGTGTACTTTCTAACCGCTACCACACCTCTTCATCGGAGAAATCACCGTCCCCATGCCGGAGCAGATTCTGACAAGTATGCCAATCTCACGTCCACTACTCCTACTGTTGACCGCCTACACAGTACAGATGTTTACGAGGTATGTTAGACCAGAAATACTCTTGCATGCCTTTGAAAATCTACACCCTTCCTCTCTGAAAGGATTTTACCTGTGCAGACCTCTCTTGCCAAACTTCACCTCCTTTAAAACTCTAGATCAGCGTCACGAAAAGTATACATAATGGCCCATTGATCATATCATCCATTATATCTAAACATTTAAACATTAATTATACATCATACTTAGAGGACATTTGTTTGCCATTCATTGATCAGGGACATACTTCATACATGGTTGAGTAATATATCATACTTATAACACATTTTACTATCGTTCAGTGATTAGTAACTATCATACCTATAAAACAGTTGATCTATGAAGTTTTCTGTAAAGCCCTTAATGAAACAATCATTGTGCTTATATGATACGAACATATTCGCTTGAACGGTACGGGTTTGAACTTTTTGGAATCTACGTGGAAAATATGTAGAAGCGACCCATCCTTAACGTTGAAATGTTTCAGCCTAACGGTAAAGGGTGTCGACCGATTAAACTTATCAAGTAAAGGGTCAATCATGTGAGATACGGTTTGCTGCATGTCAGTGTTGTGAGACTAGAACCTAGGCTATGGCCACACTGGGCGAGCAAGTGAGACACAGACTAAAACATAACACATTGGTTGTAATGAGAGGTGGCCAGACTAGAGCACAGGAGCGAGTGACGCGCTTGAAAGATAGAGCTGGTTCTACGTTTGAAGCGCTCGAACCGGAACAGTCTAGTTTACAGGCGCTGGGCAATATTGTTGTATGTTGGTTTATTGAGTGCTAGGAAAACGTCTCAATTTGACATATTTGACTTTTTTTTACTATTATTGATAAGCTTAACACACTTGCTACCAACGACCTAATTTAATTGGCATGACCTTAAACTATATATGTAAAACTAATCAGTTAAAATACTTCAATATTATAATCAAAGTAGACCTTTACAAATAAGAATTATCATTAGCGCAGAGAGGATTGAAAAACCACCACAATAAATTACTAGTAAAAAAAGCCCCACTTCACTAAGCCAAGATTCAAACCTTTGCCTCCTCGTCAACAAATATCGAGAGCTATCTGATAATCACGCGCTCACTCGCTCGCTTGTCAGTCTGGGCCTAGCCCTAGCACAGATAATCTCTATACACTTGTAACACTATTGAATTAATGGCCCCACTTTGGGCGCAATTGTAATACTATGGAATCAATCGCCCCGCTTCGGGCGTCGATTGAAACACTACGGATGAATTCCCTGATATAATAATGCTGTGATGATGTTCAGGTTGTCTATAGCTCCATGATAGAGCGCCTATTATCACTTTACGGAAAAGATACCGTTTAACCAGCTGTTTATAGCTCCGTGTTCGAGCACTAATTAAATCGGTATATTAATAAAATTGAAGAAAGAGAACTGTTGATGGCTGTTTATTCACACACGGTTTATTTAAATGACACCTGTTAATTACTTATACATATTAAAATTAAATGTTTTATATCACTGCACACTTGTAATATTAATGTAAGTTATTTTATACTGTGTTAGACTGACTGCCAGTGTATGACTCTGACTGACTTGTGCGTGGACGGGATGTGTCTTAAACATATCCCTTGCCTCTTTCTCCATTCATCAACAGTGTAAAATCTAACTAATAGAAAGAGTCCTGGCGACAGGTGTTGTGAAGGCTAGCTTCTTATTGGTATAGGGGATTGGCATCTTTTGCCAAATACTCCATAGTTCCTTTTAACAGGAAAGATGGTATAAAAAATATATTTTAAAGGTGAAATCCTTTTCCCATTATTTCTGAGAAGCGCATGTTTCTTCATGAATGAATCTTAAAAGGATATTCTACCTATATTACTTTAAATAAAAATTACCTTCATCCATGACTTTTTACATAATCTAGAATAATCCAAACCAATATCATTACACACTGCAATCGTTTTACTCTTACCGTTACAAATGTTTACGCGTTAAATAATACAACCTCAATCCTCAATATTTGTGTAACGACATGAAAGTTGTAGTAGTAGTAATAAATAACATATCATTCCTCCTTAAAGCAAATGGTGTATAGTCAAGCCATAAAAGGCGAAATTCATACCTTGGTTGTGTACCGTCTCGGGGTTTAGATGGTACGTAACATGCATATATCAATATAAGAAATAGCAAGAAGAGGGTGTGTTTGAAAAAATATAAATTTAATTAATCATAAAGCAAAACAAGGTACACAATGCATCTTACGAACACCGTCACAAATAAAATGGCCTATAAACTTGACTGCGTCAAGTTACTCATTAGATTGGTGGGCAGGGACAAAAGTAAACATGGCTTGAAGCGCCCATTAGTTGTACGATAACAGATTAGGAAATCTAGTAACAAGCATTCTGCAGACAATTGTACCGGGCAAGTTCAAAGTCTGTGTTCTCGGCCATTAACTTTTCTTAGGCTGGCACACGACCCATCGGTCTAAGCCAGTAGGGCAACAATAATACAATTGTTGGGCACCCCAATAAAGAGGGCCAGCAACGCAAATTAAAGACAAGAAATTAGATACCACGATCCGTGCCAGAAGGGCTGAAGCGGCCCACAAGTTGAACATCCAAGCGGCGTACAACATAAATTAAATATGAAATATTAGATACCACGAGCCGTGCCCGAAAGGCTGAAGCGGCCCACAAGTTGAACACCCAAGCGGTGTACAACATAAATTAAATATGCCTAACTAGGAACCGCCCCAAGGCCCTGAACCATCAGAATCATCACTTTCCCGGCTAACCCCCTCTATGACTGCAAAATAGTCATACGGGTTAAGGTGTGGGACTCACTCCCATTGAATGTGCTGGTTCAAAGACTCGGCAGGAAACTCGCGTGAAGCGCGAGAGGATATCATTAGATATAAAAAACTACGAGAGACATTAAGCTATATAATAGGCTAATCCTCTAAACTAATATTCCCTAAAGACTACGACGTGAGTCCAGCCATGGTAAGGGCTATTCCCGATTCCTTTATTGATCTTTCGACGTCCAGGTTACTTTCTACGGTCAGGTCGGTCCCTCGGCGAGAAAATCTTGATCACCGCTAAATGTAGGATAAGTTTGTTAATAGACGACTGTCTAGGAGACATTGAATAGCAGCAATAATATCGTTGCCAAGCGAAGCATGGAGCCTTATAGTGGTCGAACGCAGTGCATGCTGGGACGGACGAGACCATCTACGGGGTTCTGGAAGGTTGACTCCGCCTAGAGAGCTGGTTGGGTGCCGTCTTCAGTTGATCAAGAAACTCGGACCGGTCAAGCGCGATATAATTGAATGGCACGGTTTCCTCACCATTCTGACGGCATCGCTTCTGATGGGGCCGGAGTCGTTCCATGAAGTATCCAAGACGTTGGTATGTAACACAGACATCTATGTATTACAAAACTTGTATGTAATTCAGGGAAGAATAATATGTGTGTGTATTTTACCCATGATTAGTTGCTTTAAATTTTAGGGTCGAAAAAGGGCCGAACTGGTTTAACCCGTTACAGTTGATTCCTCCATGGTGGTATTTCTTAAACCGTATAAATATGATGCATCAACTACCATCGACTAGATATATACAGATGCAGCTATAACCGTAACTAAAAAAAATAAATAGCTTTGTTATTTAATCCATCATGATATGCGCGCTCGTAAAGTTATAAATGTGCGATTGGCAGTATAGCGCTAACTACCGAGTCGATGGTGGCTGCGTTATCCGATATCTCATGATTTTAACAGATCACACATTTCTAGATGACGATTTCCGCACGCCCACCACAGACTATGCCTTAAAATATGAGGGAAGAATGAGCCTGGGGATGGGACGATTCCTATATAGCTAAGTGGTAAGTGGTTAGGTCCAGGGTACGATTCCCATGTCCAATTGTTATTTTTCAATTTAAAGAATATTATTTCACTATAGATAAGTCATTGATCGTCAGACCCATGATAATATACCTTTCAGCAAACATTAGGGATATTTCTATGTTAGATATATAGCTGAATCAGGGATCAGGGTATGTGGTGAGGAGGTGTAGATGACAGGTCTATTGGAAAATACAACAGTTGTCTGTATTCAGGAGAGTGGTAACAAAACCCCTGAGCATGGTGAATGATAAGGAGAGCTGCATCAACATGAGAGAGCCGGATGGCACATGTTAGGGTCGGTATCTTTAACTCTTAACCCGATGAGTACAATTTTACAGCATCCTTAACCATCAGATAGGAACCACCGATATTAAGGATGGTAGTCGTCAACATAATGTTAACCAGGGTGTCCAGCAAAATTACCTGTACATTTTAAAATTCCTTGGCTTTTCCAGAGCCAATTTTCAACTTTTACAGCCACTATGTATTACAAAAATTATTTTATTAACATTCAATTTAATTTAGTAATATTTTAGACACATTTACATTTTGAAATTATGTCACTCCATGAAGTGTTTAAAGAAGTTCAGCCTAAAGAAATTAGCTATTGGGCAGTAATATCTAAGTTAGATTTCAGTGAGATGATAATGAGCATATAAAAAGCTCGCCTTAAGCCAGTCAAGTTTAAAATAACTGCGAGACATTCTTTTTTAAGTTTCTTCTTTCTATAACGTAATCAAATTCTCACAAATGCGCATAGCTATGAATCAATTTTGGCTAGAGTTGCAGGGTAGAGGGGTAGATACACATGAAAATAACATCTTGACTGAGAACTAAAATTAGTATACTCAACTGGTACAACTGTGCTAAAAGAGATTTGTGATGAGTATTAACTGGAATAAAAATTATATTTTGACCATCGTAAGTTAAGTTTCGTATTGTAGTCTACACGGCCTAAATTGAGGCGAGTTTGTTTAATATTGTTTTCTGGATTGCGAATGACAAAACAAGTATCGCAAGGTGTTGTGATTAGCTAGTAAACATATAGAACATATGCACTGACAACATAAGCAGTGTGTCAGCATTCCTCAAGGTAAATCAGGCCAGAAGGCAGAAAAAAAGTAGTGTATCGCAGCTAACAGGGCTGACCAATTACGAACCCAAACAATCAGTTCCCAGTCACTTCCCCCCATCCTCGGCCGCAACCCATCCTGACAAATTTAGGCCCACTGAAGGAAGAAGGGTGGTGGTGACCATATATATTTTAGTGAATATATAAAAATTCCAGAAATTTGATAACATTTCCTGACTTTTTCCTGTTTCCAGGTCGCTGGTCAGCCTGTTTACCCAAATTCCAAAATGAACGAGTCTGCACCGTGCGAGATTATATGTTCGTATTAATACGTTTACTCTGGAAAACTCGTCGGTGTGTTTAAGGCCATTGGGAAGAAACTTAGAACGTTATTGTTTGATGAGACAAACCTTACCTGTGAATTTTCTAAGCTTAGGGGTATAAGATTGTTGAGACAACTCCTAGAACTCTCGGTATGAACAATGAAAGGTTAGCGAATGCCTAATAGGCAGATTCATAACTATAGCAAGTATGAAGTATGTCTCTGATAAATGTAGAATGATCAAATTTTTTATAAGTCTCGATAAATGAGGGATGATCAAATGTGATTTAAGTATGGTGTGTGTCTAATCACGTATGATTTGATCCATAAAATATGATCAACTGTCTTAAAGGCATGATGTATGAATTTAATTCATGAACAATGTTCAAATATATGTTACGTATGAAGTACTTACTTCTCAAATCAATTAATGATAATTAAATGTAGTTGAAATATGTATGGAATCTTCAATGAACTACGAATAGATGTAAAACTATTAAATGTTTTGTAAGTATGGTGTAGAGCTATAAAGAAGAAGATAAAGGTTGGCAAGAGAAGCTGTATTTTCAGAGAGAGATTTTCAACGGATTACAAACATGTCTGGTCGATCATACCTCGTAAACATCTGTGCTGTGTAGGCGGTTAACAGTAGGTGGAGTGTTAGGTTGGCGTACCTAACAACGCCTGCTTCAATGCCCAGGGTGGGGCCTTTCTCCACCCCGATGAGGTGTGGAGGAGATGGGAAGTTGCATTAATAGGCTCGAGGATCGTGGATGGGGTGGAAGGATTGGTAGGAGAGAAGGAGACTTGGGTCAGGTAGAAGTTTGTAATAGTGATGGGCATAATCGAATGAATCGAAAGAATCATTAAAATGATTTAGATAAGAAGTAAAGAGTCGGTAATAATCGGATATTTACTACTTCTAAAAGTAGTTACTAGTTGCTAGTTTTGCTTTGTGCTACTATTCTCTTCACCCTGCTCTCAGATCTCCCAACACGCATTCTTTTGCGTTTGCAGCTTATCAACATTTTTCTATTACTGTATTTAGTTCCTTGTGCCAGTGTCAAATACCAAACTACAGCCACAACAAAATACTATACAGTAAATGAGTGAACGAATTAATCACATTAATTACCCCGCAATTAATATAAATACTTTTGCATACGATTAATTGTAAAATAAGTATTCCTTTGTGTTTAAAAGAGTCGAAATAATTTACCCTTTAATATTTCCTAAACAGAACAGAAATATATACGCTTACAATTCTATTTATATCGTGTAAGTGATCAAATACTGTCTATTTGAATAAATGAATCAATTGTATGCCTCCTGAAAGCTTCAAACACACAATTACTAGCCTACTTGACAAATGACGACGTAAGTTTGCTGGATGATATTTTGTGTTATAAGAATGTAAAATTGTAGCATGTCAATTAGAGTAATTAGACATCTAAAATTAAATATTAAAAAATTGATAATGTATGACAACAGAAACGAAATAAAGAATTAATATCAACTTGTTTAAGAGTCATCTGCCTCAAGATTTATTTTTCGTGACTGGATGAAGTCAGCTATAAAATCATGATTTTCCCGAGGGTGAAACACGTAGTTTTTAAGAGACGTTAAATTTTGATAAATACTGTAGCAGATTCCAAAGAAGAGAATTAAACTGACATATCTAGTTATAATACGCTTCAATATCTACTCAACGTATTAAGATGTTCTTGGATTCCCTCGCCATCCTGTTTGGAGAAAACATTCAAGATCAACATCATGGCGGCTTCAACACATGCTTTCTCGTCTACTTCTCATGCGCAAAGAAGTGTAGAATGAACTCGACCCAGCGCCCCACTGCGCTCGGAGTTGCCAAGCGGCGTTTCAACAAACCTTACTTTCCCCTCACCCCGCAAGCTGTTCTCCCTCCTTTGTTTTCCTTTCTCCTTGCTTTCAGCCGTCTCTCTCTCTGATTCTGAGTTTATTACCTATTTCGTTTGAGGGTATAAAAAGGCTGTTCCTCAGTTCCACGGTATGGCAATCTATCACAACCTAGTACCGAAGAAGGGAATCCTGATAACTCGCTCAAACGACGGAACCATTCAGTATTGGGCGTCAGATCCACCGCCGCGCCGTCCAGGAGGATATTCTGCAATTACATAAGTATCCTGTTGTCGTTTTCATGTCTATTTGACTTTAGAGTCTAGTCTTTGTAAAACTAGACAATGTCTGTCAAGACATTCTGATTGATAACTTTTATGTTGTGATCTTTATAGTCGAAAGCTACTTTTATTTGTATAGTTTTCATATTTAGTCTAACTGGCTGTAAAACCATCTTAAGTCTATCAGACTTCTAAATTATGTTTATTTAATTTGTTTAATCTAGTGACCTTGTGACTAACGGGTCAGAGTCAAAATGACTCGTGTATATAGCAAGTCCTTCTGACTCAATATATTAGTCCTAGCGGTTATTGTTCTCTTGTACAGTTTCAAAATATGACCCTTCTGCTCAAGATGTATGAAGGATTTAATTCTAAATCCCGCTGGTCCACACAAGTTACATAAGACTGGTCAATGTTTCTCATAACGCCGTGGACGTCATATGCATTTGTTAATGTTTAGTATGGCTTCAACCAGGCTGTCCATCCTTGTTTAACTCCCTAATGGGTTTTTCTTTAGTTCTATCTTTGAGTAGGGCAGGTAGTCACGCTTAGCGTGTGGTATTAGCTTGGGTGAGTAAACCACGGAACTCCACTTGATTCATAATGGGGTCCGCGCATATAATACCGCTTTTCTCTTTGCCCGCTGTGGACGCCTACAGTATCTGTGTGGCTATTAGGTGTAATTCAAATTAGTATTGCACCCCTGAGATAGTGAGTCACTATATGTTTGTACTATTGAATGCTCCAGCAGTACCAATAGGGAAACAGACCAGCCATAGTACTATTTTTGTTAGCCATCGAATAATGTAATAAACAGGTCTTTCTATTGCTTCTCAAGATTCCAATCAAGCAAGATTTATTAAATTATAAATGTGTCCAAATCCTAGATGTATACGATTTTTAACCAATTAACATTATTAATTACCTTACTGCTTTCTCTTCTAGAAACATCTGACTGTAGCCTGGAACCAGCCCAGCTTTTGTTACAACATCAAGACCTTTTTCTATTTGATTTGAACAAACTTAAATCTAGTGTTCGTTTATTAATGTTGTATATTTACTATTTAATCCCGTTGTTATAATAAATCTATTTGCTGTTTAAATTGTTTGATCTATTTTAGATCATGTCACCTTGTCTTAGTTTACATTTCCCTAGTTAGGATCGATGTGTAACAAAATTATTTCAGTGAATAAAATTATAATACGATCTGAATATTACGGCCGGGAAATGTTTTATTAAATACATAAAAAGTCTATGATTATCTAATTAATAAATATAAGTCAACGTTAAATTATTATTTTTTCAAACTGTTCGTGCTAAATGCGTTTAGTTAGGAAGATAAAATTCAAAGGAAATGAAAAAGAACAATCTACGTATTAATGTAGCAAAATAATCGAATCATTTTGAAATTTTCATTCGAATTATTTTTTGCTGATATTCGATTTAAGCTGTATAACAACTTAAACTTTGTATTAAATTAGCCTTAGAATCATTCGAAAGCATAAGGTCGATTATTGTATAGTAATTGGGACTATTGGTTAAAA
>CABFVX010006419.1:0-17018 GCA_902151425.1 Timema shepardi
TCAAATATTTCTCTAGTAGCAACATAGAGTTTAGTTTTTTGCACATGCTAATATCAACAGATCTTAAATTTTTGTCAAGGGTGTCTTGGAATTTTGTCAAAACTTTTTAAATAAAGAGAAAAAGTTTTGACAAAATTCCAAGACACCCTTGACAGATATTCGATATCTGCTGATATTAGCATGTGCAGAAAACTAAACTCTATGTTACTACTGGAGAAATATTTGATTTATTTTGGCCAAAAAATTTCAATTCTATAAAAACTGTAAAAATACTTGTGCTCCCTTCGGCCACACCTTAATATTCTATCGCTTTGGAATTATCTTGGACAAATTTACAAGTGCATTTTGTCACAAGTTTTTCATAGCTGCTTCGCATTTCTTTATTATTCAAAATAACTGTTATGGAAAGTGGGAAACCAAAACAAAATTTAATTTATAATTCTTATCATAGAAATGCAGATAAAAATGACATGCATGTTTAAAATTTGCAAAATAATTCTATCAACTCCATAATGTAAGTAAATATTAAAACTTTATTGATAATTTACTAAGCTTATCAGTAAACCTGTGTGCATTAATTATTAATACAGGACATCGACTACAACTATTTTTGGCAAGTTTCAAGCTTCGCTTTGACTTCCCTTCGGATTTAAAAAGTGGCCTTTGCACACCCTTATTGTTAATTATCATGTCAACATTCCCATGCTCAACTTGATCTAATGGATAGAAAATTGATATTTATGTTTTATGATAATACATTATTATTATTTATCTAACGAGTCTTAATATTTAAACTCTTTTTTTTACATTTTTTATTATAACTAAATTAAGTTTTCAATATTATTACTATCTATGGTTTGGCCTATGCCATCAGTGTTCATTTTTATTATTGTTCTTCAAACAGTGTGCTGCGGAACACTGGTGTACCGTGGCAGCAAATTAGGTGTGCTATGCAGCCACAGCACTGTTCAATAAGAACACAAATGAAATTGGTATGAGTGGTGGCTGTGTATCTCATTTCTGACCAAACAAAAAGCTTTTTTTGTGAAATTAGAGTGATATTATACCTCAATTACTGATGGTTCGATCAAAATGTTAAGAAGCGTGTCCAGAACAAGCTTAAATGTGTATTTGTAATACACGACATTAAGTATTTTAGAATGTGTAGCATAAATCTTTCTCAGAAGTAAATTTGAATAAAACATTCATGTTTATTTAAAAATAATTTTAATAAATCATATATTATATCTATAAATGTACATATAAGTGCTTGTAATGTCCAACATTTTTTTGGTTGGCTTTAGATGAAAAGGTTTCTCACCCCAAGAATAAACAGATTTAATTCATCTAAGATTCAAAATGCTAATAGGTTCCCAAAATTAATGATAAAAGTGTGTACCCCTATTTATACGGTATTAATGGAACATATCTTAGCTATTAAAATGATAGGCAAAATCTTGTCTATCAGAAAATAAACTCATCATATTACATTAATGCTTAAAGTTCATTGCACACTATTATTTTCAATTTTAATCAAATATAGAAAACTTGTCAATCTCACAAACATGATGGAGACAAACAATATTTTGATATGAGGTGAACTAAATCACTGGTAGGGTCTTTCAAATGGTAACTTGTTGCCAATATTCAGTATCTAAGTACTACTCCTATTGTTTATATCATTCGTGGAAATACTCTTAGCCAGTGGCTCACAAACTACATTAGCTTACAGTCTACTTAAATTCAGGTACATTTTTTTATTACCCATCAAGGTATAATTTGTTTTTGTGTTTTCTTCTATAAAATGACAACTATATGGTTTAGTTAAATAGAAGAAACACTTTTATTTTTATATCTTCACATACAAAATATTTACAGCTGAGGTGATTCAAAAAATAAATGATGTGAGGAACTGTTTTGAATAACAAGGGAAGGAAGATACCATAAATAACCTTGATAATACAAAAGACTTACCATGGCACTCTAATTTGCTCCCCTTGTGACTCTTATTCATATAAAAGTTGGAATAAAGGTGGGCCAGGGTTTTGAAAGGATTTTTATTGGAAAGCAGAAAAAATCTAACGGAGCAGTATTTTAGAGATATTTTATTTTAGTAAATTTCACAATATTGTCACTGTTTTTTTCATGGAGACAAAGGCGAATTTTATACTTAAATGGGTAAATCAACATACAACTTTTTTTCTTCAACCCGAAGGTTTTATCTGATTACATTGTTGAATAAATTTGACCAGTTAATTTCTCATAAAAATTAAAGCAGGTTAAATGGCACAGGCAAAAGGGATGTTCTTTTGAATGTATCTTTTAGTGGAAATATAAATCAAACTTTACATTATATTGATGCTCCATTTGAAACTAGAGTTATTACTAATTATATCTCAGAAACCTAATGTTACTTGGGGGGTCATAAAAATTCAAACTTCATTGTAAAGTATATCAGAGCAATTAATTCACTCAGAAAGCAATTAAAACATAATAATATCATATGATGGTTTATCAATATTACAAAGACGACATTTTGTCAACTAAGCCACATGTTCATAGAAGAATTAAAACTAAAATAAATGGAAAATTAAAATTGGCAATTTAGTTTAAAAGTGAATAAAATTAATTTGCAATGACTTTCCCTTAACCTGCAAACAAGCTTCAATATTTTCCACCATGGCATGCTCCCACTGCATGTCGGCAAGTTTGATTCTGAAGATATTGGTGGCATCGGTCATTACCTGCACTATTATTGCTCTTATGTTTTTTGCTTACTTCTACTGTATCATACACATCTATGTATATATGTATGTATATATACACATACACACACAACATACAACAAAATAATCTGACATTGCTTAAACAAATGAGTCAATTAAATTGCCATTTATATATTTAAAAAAAAATCCTTTATAAATTAAATTGACACCTTTACACAAGACTTGAAATAAATAACTTATGATTCGCACCTTAAAGGGAAAGTCACCAGCATTAACTCAGTGAGTTTGGACAACCATTTATTGATAGAAGTAAAATTACCTTCCAGTCATGATAATATTTTCTTAGATGAATTTAAAGATTTGCAAACATTCATTTATAGATGCGTACAAAAACCCTTTTTTTTTTATTGATACTGTGGTTGACTTGATTTCATTTAGTAAAATTAAATACTGCATTATGATGAATAGGTTATTTATCAATCCCTAAAATAAATTAAAGGAATAATATGTTGGGAACTTAAGTTTCTGAATAAAAATTTCTGCTTGATCATAATTTTTTTTATCTCAGAACTATCCTGGTATAGGTAGCTAAATAGGAATTGTTATATAAAATAACAAGTATAACCCTAAAGCTATATCTGAAAATATTATTTCTTGTTTGTTGTTAAGTAATATTTTGTTAAAAATATAAAATATATATTTCATCCTTTCTGAAGCTAGAAATTTGATTAGACCTAAAATGACTAGCCTAAGGAAAATTAAAAACCAAACTCAAGTATTCGGATGAGTAGTTCTGTCTTTTCTAAATTTGCCCAATATTTATCAATTATCTCATAAGTTATTAGGGATACACATATATGCAGTATTCTCATTAGTTATTTTTGATATCATTTAAGAAAAATGAAGTTTATGACTTTTCAGCTAAGCTTAGTTGAAATATGGTATCTTAATCATCATCGTTTCAGCTTATAACATTACTATAACAGGCCCCACTGTTTGGTGCCAATTGTAACAACTTCGTGGCTTGCCCTTAGTTGGGATGCCCTTTGTAACACCCCTCGTTTGGACGCCAATTGTAACGTCACTAATTAGCTCGTTCCACGTTGTGCACCTATTGCTATCTTACGTAATAGTTATTATCACTCCCCTACATTAGGCTTCACTTTTTGTGATATAAATAAATAACATCAGATAAAGTTGATATTAGTTTATTTAATGACAGTTATTGATGATTTTGTCCGAAAAATGATCACGTTTTACGAGCGGCAAGCACACATTTGTCCGTGACAATGACTGACATCACAGTGGCTCCGAGATTGCACCACTCGTTTGGTATATCTCAGTCCAATAGAACTTACTAGAATGTTTGAGAACCGGAAACTGCCTCAAATTAAACACCTACATTATTCTGGTTTTTCGAGAGCAGGAAGTTAATTTTTAAAAGACTTTAACATTGTAGTTTTGACTCAACTTTACGTCACACACTGAAGTTAGTTACAGTAGCTGATGCCTCCTACCTTCAGGGCATGAACTTAAAAACAAGAAATAACTAGTAATTTCCTAGTTAGAATCTAGTAACTATCATATCTGAATAATTTAGAAGAAGACGTGCTTTAAGCGCCAAGTAATAAAATATAGAATTCAAATAAAAATTATTTATATATATATATATACACATATATAATTAAGATGAAAATATTGTCAATGCTTTCAAATATTCTTTAGGGTCAAATCAGGGACATTACAAGCTGTGCAGAATCAAAGAGATATTTAAAATTAAAAGCAAATGCGACCAATTGTTTTAAAATGTTATTACTGGAAAATAAATCCATGGGGCTAAAAACTCACTCATTTACTTCAATAAGGAACGTCGACAAGAAATACTTATGTAGTGCAACCAGTTCTGTGAATAAGCATGTTTCGAAATGGCACTCTAATTGACATTCATGCCTCATGGTCCTGTATTAAAAATACTTTTTCTGGATTTATCATACTACGTCCTTTTTGCACCAATACCACTATCTAGGATAAATTTTTCTTCTTTAAACTACATACAGGTCAAGTAAAGTCTGTTCAGCGCAGGAATTGTTTTCTGAAAGGCCTTTTTCCCTACCAGAAATCTATTATATAGTAGGATATCGGTAAGAAAAAAGACCTTTCAGAGCGTAATTACTATCGTGAATGGAGTATAGTCTCATAAAGTACATATGTAGACATAGACTACTAAACAAACCATTGCCAGTTACTTTCAATATTACTTATATTAATAACTCGGTTCCAACAAAAAATCTAACAGTAAGAATACTATTTCACTCTTACAACCTTTACAGCAAATAATTTATGTCTAAAAATAATATTTTTTATTTTTATATTTCTAGCTTTTGTTCTTTTTAACAAGATGTGGGTTTATTGATGTTTCCCAATCCTAGGATCTTGGTTTTTGTCTAAGAAGTAATCTTTTCCTTGCTTATTAGAAAATTTCTGGAACAAAACCTTATCAATCTTCATATCTTTTTTATTGGTATTGTTTCAAGTCCTTTGTGATTATCTAAATTATGACGTGTTATAAGGGTGTTTGATCAAACATTTAGGTGCTTGTGAGCTGTAAATGTAGATCTTCTCTGCTAGCTATGAAATATCTTGTTTCTTGTGAGCTTTTTTTTTTATTTATTGATCATCAGCCCAACTTAAAAGATTGATATTGGGATCTAGTATAGTTGGGTCTGTTCACATAAAAAAAAACACAAATATCTGGAAATTGTACACCTTAATGCTATGTTCATACAAGCCATTTTAGTTAGGAACCCCACCCCCCTAAAAAAATCTATTTTTAATCAATATGACGGCCATTTTCCAAAATGCTGGGCCCAATTTTTAAATTAGCGTATATAAGCAGTTAAGGTGTCATTTTCAATGTTTCTTTGGTTAAAAAATTCAATGAAACTATTTAAAAGCATTTATTTTAATTACTTTGGCTGAAAAAAATAAAATAAGTTTATAATTTTTTATATATATATGTGTGTGTTTTTAATTCTTTACTTTTTTGAAAGACCAATATTTAAAAAAAGTTTTAAAATAATGTAAATTATTTTATTCTTATTTATAATTTTTTTCTGAGCAAAATGATGTGATGTTCCATTTACACACAAGTAAATAGTGTTTTTATTTATTTTTGTTGAAGGTTAACTTAAGATATGGCTATGCAAAAGAAACTCGCCTGGCCAGAAGTAGCTCCTCCTGTGTCTGATTGGAATAAATGCTGTTAGTGCCAACTCATCTGTCCAGCTGAAATGTGGGATACAAGACACTATCATAAAACTTATTCAAATTTAAAGATATTGGACTGTTAACAAATGATGTGGAAATTGAATATTTTGATGAAGGAGGAGGAATACAGACTACCTGTGAAAGACACAAGACACATTGGCATAAACAATGTAGACTTAAGTACAAACCAAAAATCTGAACCTTACAGTTCAACGGTCACAGTCCTGTAACCAGGAAATCACAATTCAAAATGAAGCCCAATCCATTGGGGAATCATCAACACAGAAGCCACGCCAAACACGTTGAGCATCCAAGCCAACTCCAAGAATTATGAAAAATATTTGTTTTATATGCAGTAAAGGTCCACTTTGGAATCAGCCGCTTTCCAATGTTGCAACTATGGCACTTCATGATTATGTTCGTGAAAAAAGAGTCACTCATTAATAACAAAAATCTTCATACTTGAATGGAAAGTACAGATTTAATTTCTTTGGAAGCTAAGTAACATGTTGGATGCATGGTCAACCCTACACAACAAAGCAAGATCTATAGAGACGTAAAATCAAGAGCAATATAACGAAGAAAAGACTGTCTGTCAGTACATTGCGTTTGCTCACGTTGCGTCATTTATAAGTGATAAACTAATTTCTTAAGATACCGAAAAGATTTCCCTTATGGCGATTATTTTAAACTGTACAGTACAAAACTGGTGGAGCCCACAGACTGGATGAACAATCAGAAGTTCATAGAACCCGATTGATAGAGTTCTATTCTATTTCACTAACTCAAGGGCTGAGAAGAAAGGCAAAGAATATGTTTTAGTGCTAGACAATGCAAATGTTTTCTAAGATGTACCACCCGAAGACAGTGATGCCAATTCCATAGCATTTCAAATATTTATTATTAGGTTGAGAAACGATATGTTTCAGTCCACAACTAATTTCAATGGAAGCTTTGATACTGACTGCTAAAAATTATCAGTACCCTCGAGTTTGCCATTAACAGTAAAAGTATTGCTTTATGGTAGTACTGAAGTGAAAGATGCATAAATGATGCAACCTGTGGAAAAGCAATGGACTGAAAGATAGTGTTTTCTTCTTTATCTTGTTATTATTATTATTATTATTATTATTATTATTATTTTATTATTATTAGCACCGCGTCTTACTACCCGTTCGGGTTATGCGCACTTACGCTAATGTGTAATGGTAGGGTGATTGTGAGATGAAAATGGAGGACCTACAGTTTAACGTGGAATCCGAACCACGGTGGAGGCCTGGCATTCTTTATCTTGCTATTGATTTTCCGTCTATAGATCTTGCTTTGTTGTATGGTTTGACCATGCATCTGTCGTGGTACTTAGCTTCCAAAGCATTTAAATCTGTACCTTCCATTAGAGCATGAAGATTTGTGGTATAGATGAGGGACATTTTTTTCACGAACATGCTTATGAAGTGCCATAGTTGCAACATTGGTAAGCGACTGATTCCAAAATGGACCTTTACTGAGTAGGAAACAAATATTTTCTATAATTCTTGTTGATGATTCCCCACAGGATTGGGCCTCATTTTGAATTGTGATTTCCTGGTTACAGGACTGTGACCGTTGAAATGTATGGTTCAGATTTTTCGTTTTGTACCTAAGTCCACATTGTTTATGTCGATGTTCCTTGTGTCTTTCACAGATAGTCTTTATCCTCCTTCATTAAAATAGTCAATTTTTACATCATTTGGTAACAGTCCAAGTTCTTTAAATTTAAATAAGTTTTCTGGCAATGTCTTGTATACCGCATTTTGTTGTTTTGAATCACGATGCTCAGTTGGACAGATGAGTTAACCATGTTGTTGGCACAAACAGCATTTATTCTAATCGAACACAGGAGGAACTGCTTCTGGGGAGGCAAGTCTTAAATTTCTTCTGCATGGTCGGTAAGCCTATTCATAGTTTTAAAATGTTAAAAAGCATATTAAAACACAAGTTCTTAAAAAATATATGAGTGACACTCATTTTTATAAATATTAAATACTTTGGGAAAAAATGTTTAAAAATGGGAATATTGATTTTTAAGTAACACTTATAAAACACAATTTAAAAAACAAGAACACTCAAATAAAAATTCAACAAAAAGACAAACAATTAAAATTGTTTCAACACTTATGTCTGTTAGAAAGGCTATGAAGAATATCGTAGACGTGAAAGTCCGAATGAACACGGTAACACTTGACTAAACAAGACTACATAAAATATGTATAACACACGACACTACATGTTGTGATCTTCAAGATAACGAGCATCCAGCAAGACAAAAAAGACACAGAAGTGGTAGGTTGTGTGCGCATTCATACTGTCATGAATGCGGGTATGCACATGCGCAGAAGAAGACACTAGTCGTGAGCCGAGACTTGTAAACTAAAGTTCTCGTTGTAGATTGTGGTGTTGTGCTTGCTCACGCAAAGAACTCCTGACAATGTCCTTAAGACCATTGACTGCCAGGCCTCCACCGTGGTTCGGATCCCACGTTAAACTGTAGGTCCTCCATTTCATCTCACAATCACCCTACCATTATACCATTAGTGTAAGTGCTTATAAGCTGAACGGGTAGTAAGACGCGGTACTAATAATAATAATAATAATAATAATAATTTAAGGACATTAAAATTACACAAACAGTTATATAAAAAAGTTAATAAAATGAATAATCGGATGATGGCTTAGAAATGTATAAAAAGACAGTGTAGAAACACTGTACAATGATGTAAAGTAAGTGATAGGGAAGGAAGCCAACCTGAAAGGATAGTTAGGTTAGGCATAGATGAGAACAAGCACATTTCTCTTTTCATGTCTTCTTAAACGTTTCCACTTTCCACTTCTTTAAACCTTCCACAGTTGCACATTAGTTTGAATTTTTGGGAATATTACTTTTTCATTAATGTCTTTTCATATGAAAAATAAATACGTCTGAAAATCCAAAACAATGTGCAACTATGGAAGTTTGAAAAAGTGGGAAGTGTAAAAGTGTAAGAAGTAATAGAGAAGTGTGCTTGTCTAGGCATAACCTAACTATCCTTTCAGTTTCACTTCCTTCACTATCACTTTACATTATTGTAGAGTGTTTCTACACTGTCTTGATTAAAAGTTAATACAATTGACGTTTTAATAAGCTAATATTTCTCCAAAATATGCTTCAGTAACTTAATTTACCGTATAAAATAGTAAGAATCATAAACAATTATAAATGTAAAGTGTTTCATATTTTGTTTATCATTCCTAAGTGTAATCATAATTGATCACGTCTTCTGCTCCATTTCCATTCCTCTATGCGCATTGTACGGGCACTCTCGTTAGACATTTGTATTGAGAAATTTACTTCAATTTAATTTTCATAAAAGTAGATGCTCATATTTTAAAATTAAAAATAATATTTCTAGCAAACAATATGAAATAGTAAGTGCTTTTTTAATATAAATGTTTGGTAAAATATGTATTGCAATAAATAAGATCAACATTGATTATAAACACATTAACCAATATAATTCTATAACTAAATAGTAACTAAACTAGAGCTAGCTTTATAGCTAAGCGTATTAATTAATACGAGTTTTAAATATCTTCAGTTTGAAAACATTTATTATAATATATTTTAGATATTACATTTTTAATTCAACATAAATTATTATTTTAGAAAGAGACCAGGTAAAATTATTAAAAAGAATCATTCAAGTTTTTAGTAATCTTCTTAGCTGTTTTTATTTTTATTGATTTATCATGGAAAATCAAGCAAAAAACTTCAAGCCGGTATTATTCAAATTGTACGACAATATTGAATAAATTTAACGGTCGAAAGTGGTTTTAGAGCTCTATTACATTATTAATGTGAAAACTGAAATTAATTTTTAACAATTTGTTAAGTAACCGAATGATTTATGAGTGAAAATGCTGATATTATCTCAAGTAAATAGACTATGCTTACTATTGTGTTTTAAAAATTAATTATTAATTACATCAAGTTGATGCTCGAAAATGACGGGCCTACAAAATCTTTGATCTTCATCTCGAGCTTAAGCGACAAGCTCGAGATTGAAATATGAGTAATCGCAGAGCCCTAGTGTAAATGAAACTTCACATCATTTTGTTCAGAAATAAATGACAAATCAGAATAAAATAAATAAATAATGGTCCTTCAAAAAGATAATATATACCGGTATATATATTATTTTTCAGTCAAAGTAATTAAAATACATACTTCTAAATATTTTCATTCAATTTTTTAACCAAAGAACATTGAAAAGGCACCCTCAAATGCTTATATATGTCATTTTAAATATTTGGTTCACCATTTTGGAAAACAGCCGCCATATTGATTACAAATTGATTATTTTTTGTTCCTATTTAAAATGGCTTTTATGAACATAACATAAAGGTGTGTGAAGTGAAACCATATCATAAATTGCCGGATATTTATGCAAACAGACCCAACTAGTAGGAGGGAGACACAAGGGTGAACATACAAATATTTCCAATATAGGTTTTAAATATGACTTAAGCAATTGTTGTTGCAATAGTAAATATTTATCTACCAAATAACTTTCAGCATTGTTATTTTCTTATATATGGGCATTTATCAGAAATTTATTAACAAGTTATCTTCTTTATTGTCAAGATTTGAACTCCATTATGGTAAGCAGTACAAAATATGTTAATAAAACATTTTAAACCCTCTAGATCCTGTATATATCTAAGACCTGAATAACTTGTATAACTTCAGCAATAGTCCACACTAAAAATATCACACTATTAAGTCATAGTTAATATTGGTGTATCTAGTAACTAAGCACCTACAGGATTAAGCCCAACAAATTTCTTTTGATTGAATTTTATAACCTCTTTAACTTAGGCAAAACTACAAATTAAAATTATAAAGGTCAGTGACCTGGCAGTCTAGGGGTAAGGTGTCAGACTTCTGATCTGGCGGCCGGGGTTCAATCCTCGGTCCCGGCACAGATTTATCTGATTACCAAACCCTTCCTTCACCTCTAACAAGACATCTTGTGAATGTGGGGAATGCCAGGCCTCCACCGTGGTTTGGATTCCACGTTAAACTGTAGGTCCTCCATTTCATCTCACAATCACCCAACCATTAAACATTAGCGTAAGTGCATATAACCCGAACGGGTAGTAAGACGCGGTGCTAATAATAATAATACAATTATAATTATCTGATTTATTTTAAATAACTTTAATTTTTAAATTTGATCATATATTTTTCAGCATTTATGAAAAGGATTAATTGTAAAATATTATATTTTTAAATAACATATTTAATGCAATTTGACCTCATTATTATGTTCCATAGATATCTGTAATTTTTTTTGTGTGCGTTTACAGGTAGGCGCAGTCACCGTAAAAAGATAATTAAGAATAAATCATTGTCTGAATCTTCTAGTCAAAGTCAAGAAACGCAAATACATTTATATTCTGAAGTTTCAAATAAAGGTAATACTCGTCTAGTATCTAGTAAAATATGTTTTGTGATTATAATCCCAATGAACATAAAATGCTTTTTTCTTACATTTTAAATAAATACTCATAGTATTCAGTCAAGGTACACATTTAACGTTTTTTATATCATTCCAAGGGTGTATTTATTTCTGTTTGTTAACTTTGCCTTGTTCTATTGTCAGATACGAAAATGCTATTATTAATATCAGCCCATTAAAATAATTTTCTATTATTACTGAAATTTATTGTTTGAAGTTTTGAGTGAATTTAAATTTGAACGAACTAAATATCATAGTTTTAATTAGCTTTATTTTGTTTCCAAGCTTATCATTAAATTTAGAAGTGAAGTGCAAATGATTCTAACCATGAAAAAAGTCAATTGTAATTTATATTTGGCTTGAGCTTCAGCAATAAAAATCTCTAATTAAAGCTTTTTAGTGTGTGTGGTTCATATTTTAAAAAAAATAATTTCAAATTTTGGGATTTACTTTTTTTAGAAACAGTGTAAAGTAGAGTACTAATTATGATTCTCTAATAGTCTTACTTTATTTCATTTATATTATCTGTATTTTATATATTTTATTCTAGTCTTTATCCTAGACCTATGATGATGGTCAAAATATTATTTTTTAATTTGATTGGATACAACTTTCAACAAGTAATAAGAAAATAAATCAACTTGCTACAACTAAATAAACTAATAAAAGAATATAGAGGACACTTAGTGATAGTATGAAAGTCTCTTTTTTCTTATATATATCGCTTTAAGGAAAACCTCTTTTTGTTTTTCAAGGTAGTTTGTAATAAATATTTGAAAGAAGGTACAGGAAAGGTGGATAAAAAACATATAAAAGGAAACAAACAAAATATTGCTGTGACAATGAAAAGAAGAACTTAGTTCACACTTTACATTGCTGCCACTGGACAAAGCGATATTGGCTGCTTCCCCAAGAAAATCGATTGTCACCACCCAATCTCCCGACCTAGGTTTTATCCTATTGGAACTTATCAGGGATGAGTTTGAAAAGCTTAGTACAATTTCCTAAAAGAGTAAACCAAAAAGCACAAAAAGGAGAAAATGAAAATTGGTAAAGGATGATAGGATACATAAAAGGAAAATTTAAAAGGAATGACATTAAAGACAAACACAGTAAAAGGACCTTGGATGCGAATATATTATATATATCTCTTTAAGGAAAACCTCTTTTCAATTTTTGAGATAATTTGTAATATATAAATATAGATATGGAAGAAAGTACAGGAAAAGTGGATAGAAAACATATAAAAAGCAACCAACACAATATGGCTGTTACAATGAAAAGGAGAACAAAGTTCACACTTTACATTGCTGCCACTGGACAAAGAAATATTGGCTACCTCTTTAAGAAAATTGATCATTACTTCCCAATCCCCCAACCTAAGTTTCATTATATTTGAGCTCATCAGGGAGGAGTGTGAAACGCTAAACACAATCTCATTATCATATCAACAAAAGTGACTAGCATGTTTCGACAGTTTAAATATTGCACTGATCTCACAAAAATGTTTAAAAAATATATTGTTAATAATGTTAACACTAAAGATTCCAGGGAACATTTTAACATCAACCCCTAACTTGAAAATATTTCAAGTGTACAATACAGTAAATACAATAAATTTAACACAAACCAATCATTTAGGGTGTTTATCTCTTAAGTTGATTGTCTTACATTGATTAGAGATGTAACTACACATTCTATAATTTTATGGTAGCCCCTTTGCTAAGAATGTATGAGCTAATATTCTATAACCATAGGGTTCTATCTAAACAAAGAATTAAAAAATCTCAAGGGATGAAGAGGAATAATGGAGTGTAATGACATCATCCTGTGTTTTTATCTGTATGATCAATAATATGAAATAAATTTACATCATAATTTAGTTAGTTTAATGTCTGTCCCCCTTTCACGCAACGAAGAGTTCAACTTAACATTCACTTAATTTCAATAGATTTTATTCATTAATAGATTCCTTTTCATAAAAAAAATTGGAAATATTTAAGTTATTTATAGAGCATTAAAAACATGTATTAAAAGATTATTAAATTATAGAAAATGCATTATTAGTGTGGTCATTTAATAAATTGGTGGAATCTATTTCAAGTTATCTAACTCTTGTAATTGTTACAGTTGAAATTAATTTTATTTATGAGAAAAAAAAAGTTTATACCACACAATTAAGAGTTTTTATAGAAAAAAATATTCAAAGTATTTTTCACATTCTTGAGTAAATGTTCCATATATATGTTTGAATAGAATCCTGTTTGACTGATGTAACATCAAGTTCAACCGAATTAAACCTGGGCAAGATCCTGGCTACAACAGCTTCTCCAACAGGTGTGAACCGCCGCACTGCTGTCCTCTTCACTAGAAAGGCTGCTGCGGCATTCAAAAGGCCAGAAGCAGTTGATACCCCCATCACCATGTTAGTTCTCAATTTGTTTGTTAGTAATATACTCATTAAGCTCGAAAAAATTATCAAAAATAATTATTAGTTTGTTAATAAACATAAACTCTCTTATATAACACTTTTTAGTGTGGTTGGAGTAGAACCACTGGCTAAATCATAGTTATAATGAAGGCAAACACTCAACTCATTCTCTATGCAGGTGATGAGACAAATATTGGAAAGTTTCAAATTTGGTCTACTTTGATCAAAATAAGGTACCTGAAGTCAGAACTGTGATTGACAGATTATACTGATATTAAAGGTTGTCCATATCAACCAAGGGCACACAATATGCTGTGAGGATTGTAGTTAACACATTCCTTAAGGTAGGAATGTAGGGAACTTAAGTTAAGAGCAGTATTTTTCAGTTTTTACATGAAAACATATTTTTGATAAAAAGAAATCAAATTATTCTCCATTAGAAACGTGTAGTTTAATTTTTTTCGCATAGTAACCTCAACAGTTCTTTAACATCTATCAATGGTATTCTGGAATTTTATAACAACTTTTTCTATTAATGATATAACGCCATTATGGCTATGGGAAATATTCAAGAACTGTTGATATTACTATATGTACAAAATTAAACTCTATGTTTATACTGAGAACAATATTTTATTTATTTTGGCCAAAAAAAAATTTCTATAGATACTGCAAAAAGCCTAATCTTAACTCACGTGCCTTACACTCTTGTCATAATCCTGCATGTGTCCAAATAAAGAATACAAAATGTGGAGCATAGCCTACACAGGTTTTACTAAAAATTTAAAATTAAAGACTGTTCATTTTTGTACCTACTTTATACTATTAAAATCACTTCTTTTTTCTAAAACTCGTTATAATAGTTACAGTGAATTCTCTTAACTACAGACATCTTTTGAGGTCAAAAAATTTATATTATAAAGAAGTACCTATTACTTGGAATAATACATGTTTTTAAGGTGAATCGTGCATGTAATAAATTCGTCATGGGCCAAATTAATTTCTCAACGGGTAAAAGTGATAAAAATGACCCCTTCCCTCACAAAATTACTGAAATATACCTGCATTGGCCACCAATGCGCAAGTTGAGCTTGGACCGTTGCGGAGGTTGAACCGGTGCTTCTCTTGAGCTCAAATACTTCTGCATATTTTAAATCTGTACTTGAGTCATTTTTATACAAAACTATGAAGTTTTAATCCCCTTGTTTATTGAGTCCTAGAAAACATTCCTTATCTTTCCGACTTAGTTGTGTGAGGAAGTAAGGGACTGCTGGTTTAAGAGATGTAGGGGGGGTTTGTTGTACACACCAATTATTCACGCTAAAGGTTGTTCACGAGCTTTTTGTGACTGACAACTGAACATAAACAGAATATCACTAATCAAAAACAGAGTACCACTACACAAAAACGTTTACAAACAAATAAACCGTGCGCTAAAGATTTGCAAAGAATGATGAGCATGTTTGCATATCATGTGGGAGACCTGGGTTTAAATCCTACCTGGGTACACTAAAGTCATTTTCCACATATCATTCTGAATGCTTTTACTGTAGAGATGATTCATTTAGCAAAGATTAAATAAAGTAGCATTTTACTAGATGAACATATAATAATACAATACAGTAGGTCTAACTATATTTTTTAACACAAGAGTAGGATAGCCAATAGTAAAAACTGTTTTAATAAATGATTCATAGGTTTACTTTTACCATCACACAGAATAAACCTCAAGCTCATCTTATATAGTTTACTTTTGATGGGGAGGTTGAGGCTCGAATCCCGGCAGTGTGTATAAAGGTGTTTATACGTAAGTGTTCCCTCATCTCCCGAACATTGGGAAGACTTAGATGCGGATGGGAGGATAACATCAGGATGGGCCTGAAAGTGTTAGGATGTAGTGGGGGGGACTAGATAGGACTAGCTCAGGATAGGGATAGTTGGCATACTTTGAGTGGGTGAATAAATTTGGTTTAAATAAATAAATAATATAAATGAGAGATCAAAACTTTCCTATATCCATTGATTTAAATTAAGAAAGGTATTTTAACTCATGTATTATACAGCATAGCTGGTGTGTCCATTCTTTGCATGGGTAATCTTATAAAATAGGCCTATCTTTGCTATTTTTTATCTCTATTTAAAAATTTGAAAGCCCTCACTCACCCACTCACTTATCACTAATTCTCCTACTTCCTAAAAAGCTAGAAGGCTGATATTTGGCATAGTTGTACATCAGAGAGTACTTAGAAAAACTAAGCAAATTTAAAAATGGGAATCCGGGAATTGGGCTGTCTATTAAATTTTTTTTAAATACTTTAAGCGAAGGTAGAAAATGTAATTTTTGCACAAGGGTAAGGGTACTAATACAGATAATAAAACTAATTTTAAATTATGAAATTTCAAATCCAGTGTTGGGGAAAAGGGGGGAGGGGGGGGCTGGTACTTCAAACTTAAAAACTACAAAAATTTCAAAGTGGGAATCGAGAAATTTAAAAAAATCTCCAAGGGAAGGTAAGAAATTGAAATTTGGTACGCAGGTAGAGTTACCACTCCATATAATAAAGACAGTCCTAACGTTTGAAATTTTAAGTTCAGGGTTTGTGAAATTAGTTTGTAAAAATTTTAAAAACTATCCCTCACCAATCACTAATTCTCACACTTCACGAATAGTTAGAAGGATGAAATTTGGCATAGTTGTACATAAAAGAGCATTTAGAAAAACTAAATAGATTTATAAATGTTGGTCTAAGAATTGTGGTGGTTTTCCCACTTAACGATTAGCTAGAAGGCTGAAATTTGGCATTTGTACATCAGAGGGTACTTAAGCCTCATTTATTATGTAACAAGTTTGACCCAAATTGTTGGGAGACAAGATATGTGGAAAAGTGAGTGGCGTTTATTGTCGACAACTTGTTAGACAGTGGGAACTGGCCCACCAATGGATTACCAAATCAAGATTACCACCAGGCCTCAACAGAAGATAGTTTATTTCTACAGTATTATTATTATCTTTTAAATTAACATTATTATTATTATTATTATTATTATTATTTAAAA